>CATIWR010041540.1:0-100371 GCA_949677035.1 Omphalea diandra | reverse complement strand
TTTTTTATATATATATATATATATATATATATATATATATATATATATATATATATATATATATATATATATTGGCATTGTGTTCATCTATATGTTGATTGGTGTACTAACCTCTAATAATTAAATGTGCCTATGGATGATAGGCTCGTTAAGAGCAATAAGGAGAAGGGTTTAATAACCATAAGATCCCTTTCATCATGATTTTACCTTAGGCCATTAATATTCCCCAAGGTGTTCTTACATTTTATGTTTACGATTCTTTATGTTATGTGACTCATATTTACACTTAAGTGGTCTTTTTTATTATCATATGGTTCATGTGATGTTGGGATATTCTTCTAATGGACTTATAAATATGTTAAAGTCATGGTGAGATGTTACATGAATCTTATTTATTTACCTTGATGCTTTTTATATTGTCTTTTTTAGATGTAGATGTTTATCTTACATTGACCACAAATGCCATCATTACCTACCTAGCTAGTTTATGTGTAGATGTTGATATGCATATTTTCCCTTATGTCGTGATGCATGACCCCCACTTCCTTTGAGATGTATGTTATAGATGATGATATGCATGTCCCTCCCTATGCCAGATGCATGATCTTTTCCCTTTAATATTGTCTATGTTAATAATTTGACATGGTTGATTATATTACACTTGGAACATGTTTAAGTATGACTAAAATGGGAAAAATGAACTAAGGATGCCTGAAGGCTAGATCCCAATACCCAAGTGATTTAATAGTGCCTAACCTCTTCCCAAAGTCGTACCCAATATAAGACTTAAACTTAGTTCTTACGGGTCTCTCTTTCTTTCCCTTAAGTGATGAGCATGAAGAGGCAACATTTGATGAAATGGTGATAATTTTAATGATATAATGATGACTAATAAATATATAATATGAGTTATAAAGAATGACTAAGAGATATGAAAGTGAAAGATGTTAAATTATAATAAGGAAGTAAGTGTATGTTAAGATATGTAAGTAAGCATATGTAAAAAATGATAGTTAATGAACATGAATGAATGATAGAATTAGAGATTTAATAATAAAGAATATTCCAACATTTTATATGCAATAAGGTTATGTTAAATGATACGTAAAAAGAAATGAAAAAGTATGATAAAAGTTAAGGTATAAGCAAAGTTCAGATGATTTTCGATGGTTACTATAGTATGTAATTGTACTTAATGTGTGATGAAATTACATGTTAATCAATTTTTTTATATGTATTTTAGATGCGTAAAGATTGTATTGCAAGTGTCTTAAAGGAAGTAAGGAAAATTTGGATAGTTGTATAGTTACCTTGTCTTTATGTTGTTGACTATGTTTACTTAGTGTATACCTAATTTGCGTGCCTAATGTACATTTAAATGGAATAATAATGATATGTTTTATATTAATTTTAGCTGTCTAGAGTTGTTATTTGAAGTGTGTTGAAGAAAGGAACAAAAGGTTGGAAGCAAAGCTTTGGAAAGATTTGAATACTCTATTTGGGCATTTTAGTCTTTTCACACCCTTTCATCTTTATTTTCTACCTAAACAAGACTCTAACTCCATTTCCATTATTCTTCAGGCCTAAGAATTTTTTTTTAAGTGTATTTAGGAAAATGACAAAAGGGTGGAGGTACAAGTTTATGGGTTAGAAGTAGCATGTTAGGTAGACTTTTTCTAGAATACTCCATTTGGGTATTTTAGTCTTTTTACACTTCCTTCCATTTATCTTCTTCCTAAACATGACTCCAATCCCATTTTCACCATTTTTTAATAGTTCACAACTCACCAAAATCCTTCCAAAACCTCCCATCTATCCATGGCTATGAAATCATGTTCGGAGAATCAAGTTTGTCCATCTATCTTCTTTCGTCTTTTAAACAAGTTGGAGACTTTCTCCTTTTTGTTTCAAGTAAATTATAATCTTTATATTTATTGTTTATTTGTTTAATATTTGAATAAATGTGTTTATGATGTTTTTGAGCTTGATGGTAATGGAAGGGATGAACTTTGGTGCTAGTTTGATGTGAAAGGTGATGTTGCCTTTAAAACAATCATAAAAGTGTTTGAAGTGTATGAGGTGTTTCTTTTAATTCTTAATGATTAAGGGTTAATTATATGTTAATTAGTGTTCTTATATTCATGTTTGAGAAGATAATTTAGCTTAATTGGTGTTTTACACCCTAGTTAAACTTAAGGCAATATTGATGTATTATATTAAACCTTTGAAAGGAGTTGATGTACATGGATTGATTACAAGAATTTTTTATTATTAAGGGTTAACTATATGTTAATTAGTGTTCTCATATTCATGTTTAAGAAGATAATTTAGCTTAATTGGTGTTTTACATCCTGGTTAAACTTAAGGCAATATTGATGTATTATATTAAACCTTTGAAAGGAGTTGATGTACATGGATTGATTGCATGAATTTTGTATGATTATTGACATCTTAAATGTTAATTAACATCCTACTATTTATCCATAAGATGAGAATTAAAGCTTTGTTGTTATTTTACACATTAGTTGAGATGGATAAAATATTAATGTCATAATGGGCTTTATGAAGTTTTTATGTAAATGAATTATGTTTATGAAGAGAATTATTGTTAAATTGAGTTTCTTAATATTTTTTGACACTCTCGACCATATGATTAGTGCTATATGTGAATGGAGGAGATGTTCATCATTTATGTTGGCCCTTATGCATTAAGAAGGGGGGTTGAATTGGTGGACAATTTTAATTTTGGAAGAAGGGTTAATTAAGCAAATGTAAGAAGAACTAAAATAAGGATAGAATACACAGAGATTTATAGTGGTTGAGGTATTAACCAACCCTACATCCACTCCCCAATTCTTCCAATTAGGTGTTCCACTAATTCTTAATGGTGTTTTCAAGCTTACACCAAACTTTATAACTTGTATTTTGCAAAGGCTCACACACAGCCTTACATGTGTTTCCCAAGGCTAACACCTAAAACTATACAAGAGTTTTCTATTGGATCGCACTCAAACTCAATCCTAAAAGGCATTTAAAGTGCACACCAAACTTCTTACAACTCAATAATAAAGAGTAAAGAAGAAAAAGAAAGGTTAGAAATAAATTTGCAAGAGTTTGGCCTCAATAAATGTTATTCTCTTACATTTATGTTCATTTGGTGGAGTATTTATAGGTTACTCCTACAAAGAGATGTTAGAGACAAAACTGTCTCATAATCTCCAAAGTTGGTTACAAAATCCATCATTAAAGCTTGTCAATCAAATGTCACGGTCAAGACAAGGAATTTGCAATTGTGAATCAAGTTTCACTTTGAATTTTGCTTTTTCATGATCAAGATCTTTAATTGTGTCTAACAACTAGTACACATGTCATTTTTGCATTGGCACATCTAAAAAATATAGTCATTTGAGTCTTCTAAGTGTCCTTAAAGTTTGCAAGTGCTACTCCTATCTCTTGAGCGATATCATAGTCACTGTGAATCCAACTAGAGTCTTCAAGTGATGTAGCTTGAAAGGTCATAGCCACAACAAGAAGGGTCATTGTCACTATTTTTTTTTTATTTCATTAGTAATTCTTAAGACACGTGGCTTCATCTAGCTAGTTACCTAAATCCCTCTAAGTTCTTTTGATAGTCACAGTCACTAAGGATGACACGATCGAGATCACGAACTCACCTGTCCAAAATGTGCTAGTCTTTGATTGGTATAGCGATCACTGTTGGACTAGGTTAGTCAAACCTAAGTCAAAAGCCTATTTTGATCTCGACAATAAAGATTGATAGGCTTGTTTAAGTCTTGTCTTTGTAGTTTTTAAGTTAGGTTTGCATTGAATGTTAGATGGAAGTCTAAATCTCTAGCATTGAGTAAGGCATCCTAATTCACAGTCAGGATCCTTTAAATTGTGATTGCGACCTTGCAACAAGGGTAGATGAACTTAGGCCAAATGAATTCATGAAGGAAATTGCGGTCATGATCTAGCTGAGAAGACTTGAATGACATAAAGAGAGATTCGCGGTGGTGTTCGCATCTTGAGTTGTGATTGCGAATTTTATAACTAAATAAAAGGAACCAAGTCTGCAACCATAGCACACTAAGTGTCTAAGGTGGCCGTTGGGATATCAAAATTCATGAAGGGGAATAACTTATTATAACCGCTACTCATGGGAATGATTTCTCTTTACCAAATAAAAGGATTTGCAGTCTCTGTCACACCCAAGAAGGATCTCAATCCCAATCGCGACTTTTGGTTAATTAGACAAACACAATAACTATATTTCTTAGAACACAAATAACAACACACCACGTAGACTAGCCATTAGACACAAAACGGGGTTTTCTATTGTAATTTCAATTATCCTAATGGAAATTGGAAATTTGCAACTGCAAAATGCCAGTCATATCCTCTAAATCAGTTTGACAGAAATTTAATGCAAAATCTACCTAGCTTACCTTAGAGATTTAGGCATAATTTGTTAGTAACGTCTATTTGGTGGTTGTTGCCTATAAATGCTCCACCAAGCAGACATAAATGCAAGAGAACTTCATTAATTATAGCTAAACTCTTGTAAATTTACTTCATAACTTTTTATTCTTTGATTGTGAGTTATTGTTATTAGGTGTAAGCATTAAACGCAATTATAATTGGGTTGAGAGTTAGCCTAATTACAACCTATTTATCAAAACTCTTGTAATAGGCTAAAGTGTGAGCCTTTGTAAAACACTTAAGTGAGGTTTTGTGTGAGCCTTGAAACATAAATTGTAGGGTTGTGTATAAGCTATTAAAACACATTGTATAAGTTTGGTGTGAGCTTAGAAACACCACCTTGAGTTGAGTCAAACACCTAATTGTGAAGAATTGGGGAGTGGATGTAGGGTTTGTTAACACCCAAGCCACTATCAACATTGTGTGTTCTTTCTTTCTACTCTTCTTTTAATATCTAAACACCTCATCTTCCCTCCAAATTGTTTAGTTTCCCATCAATTCACCTCCCCTTCTTGGTGCTCAAGGGCTAATAAGTGCTATCAGAGCCAAGTCTCATTTCAAGCCTTAATTGCGTGAGAAAAGATTAATGGCACAAGAAGGAATCCACACCTATCTCAAACCATATTTTGATGGATCTGAATATACTCATTGGAAGTATAGGATGAAGATATACTTAGATAGCGATGTGATGGATCTTTGGGACATCGTAGCAAAAGAGTGGAAGCCACCTACTAAGGTGGTTGATGGAAGTAAAGAATTGATCCTAAGAGAAGAATGGGTTGAGGCTCACGGGAGATCTAATGGAAGGAACAAGAGGGCCATGACAATCCTTCTTAGTTTTTTGTTAAAAGAAGAAACATGAAGGGTCCAACATTGCCTTACAACCTATAGAACATGGAAGGATTTGGAAAACTATCATGAAGACACTAAATTGGTGAAGTCCAGCAGCCTAGAGATGTATATGACTGAATGAGAGCTATTTATGATGAAGGAGAATTAAAACATCACAGACATGATGAACAAACTCCTTTTGATTGTCATAAAAATGAAGAAATTTGGAAGGATTCTCACCAATCATGAGGTAAACTAAAAATTCTTAAATCTTTACCTCTTTAAAAATTTGGTGTTAGAGTTTATAGCATCCAAGAGTCAATTCCATAGATTATGAAGGTGTAAACTGATGTTCTCATAGGCAAGCTTCTAATTCATGAGCTAGCCTTGAAGAAGTATGGGGAGATGAAAAAGATGATAGGGCAAGAAGACAAAGTAGATAAAGCAAAAAAGAAGACCATGGCTCTCAAATCTTCATTGAAAAAAAAGGAACCAGAGGTTGTTTCAAGTGAAGAAGATAGTGATAAAGAAGAGAAGGAGTTGGCCATGCTTTTTAGGAGAACAAAAAAGCTAATAAGGAGAAGAAAAGATAGAAGAAACTTCAAGAAAATAGCTCTAAACCTCAAAGAAAGAATGGGTGAAGTTACATGTTATGAGTTTGGAAAACAAGGCCACATCAAGTATGACTACCCCAAATTAAAGAAGAAGAAGAAATGGGACAAAGAAAATAGGAAGAGCTTCAAAGCAACTTGGGATGACAGCTCAAGTAAAAAGGATGAAGAGGAGTAAGTTGAGAATCTGTGCTTCATGGCACAAGATGACTCTTCAAATGATGCAAGATCTTCAACCCATTCTTATAAAAATTATAATGAATTAGATGATTTAGATGATGAGCTCTTAGAAGCTCTTACTTTGAGATGTGACAAATACAAGTCACAAATGAAAACTTACAAGAAAAAATGCTCCAAACTAGAGGATGAATTTAAATCCTTAAATGATCTTATAAGTGAGTTAAGGACTTATAATGAAGAACTTAAGAAATTTATTGAGAGTCTTTCTAAGTCCTTATCTTCTCTAAATTCCTTTAAAAAGGGAAATGATACCTTGAAATGAGAGGTAATTGAGATTAGAAATTTCATTTCTAAGTTTCATAATGGGAAGAAAGCTTTAAATACATTAATTATATCTTAAAGACCCCCATTAGTTAGATATGGTCTTGGCTTAAATGGAGCCTCATCACTATCCAATCCCTCTTTCACAACCTTCATTAGAGCTTCAACTCCTCAAACATCTAGTATTGAGGTAGTTGGAAAAAAAAGTGCTCAAAGCACTACTCCACCATTGCCCAAGGTCAAAGGGAAGGGACACAAAGGCTCAAAGCCTATGCTAAAAAGGGCTAACCATGCATACATTTACATGAAAAAACATCTCAACCTAACACACACAGAAAGTTCACTTCTACACCAACCATTCATGCTCATGCTTATAATCATATCATCATGGTATGAGAAATAACCCTACTCCTCATACCAAAACCATATATAGGAGGAAGGCTCACAAATCTAAACTTAAATGTCATTATTGCATGGAGCTCAGTCATATTAATATTCATTGTTATATTAGGAAGGCTCACCTTAAATTAAAGGACCCTTCTAGGCCTAACCTTCTAAGACCTAAGTATGCTTGGGTACCCATACAAAAATGATTTTATTTGTGTTGTGTAAGATTGTTTGGTAGCCACTAATATAGTGAACGATTGACATATGGATCGTGGATGCTCAAAGCACATGATGGGCAATAAGAAGCTATTCATTGCCATAAAAGAGAAGAAAGGTGGCAATGTCACATTTGGAAACAATGCCAAGGGTAAGATAATTGGCATTAGAACTATTAGTAAGAATGATTGTTCTTTCATTGATGATGTTTTACTTGTAGATGGTTTACAACATAATTTGCTTAGTGTAAGTCAATTATGTGATAAGGGTAACAAAGTCACCTTTGACCCTAGAGAATGTCGAGTTATCACTTTGGTGGATAAAAAGGTAGTCTTCAAGAGTGAAAGCAAGGGCAATACCTATCTAATTGACTTAAACAACTTGGCTAACCAATCTTTCAAGTGTTTTGTGTCACTTAGCAATGAAGCTTAGCTTTGGCATATAAGACTTGGACATGCTAGCATGGAGCTCCTACAAAGCTTATCAAAAGGAAAGCTAGTTGAAGGTCTTCCCAAACTAAAGTTCTCAAAAGATAAGACATGTGGACCATGCCAAATGGGAAAGCAACATCTATCATTTTTCAAAGCAAAGAATGTTGTAAATACATCTAGACCTTTTCAACTTATCCATATGAACTTGATTGGACCTACTAGAAGTGCTAGTTTAGGTGGAAAATATTATGCACTTGTCCTAGTTGATGATTACTCTAGGTTTACTTAGGTATCCTTTCTAGCTCATAAGCATGACACCTTTGATGCTTTTAAAAGTTTTTCAAAAAAAGTTTAAAACAAAAAGGGTTACTACATTTCTTCTATAAGAAGTAACCATGGAAAAGAATTTCAAAATGAATATGTTAAATCTTATTACTTAGAGAATAAGATTTTTTTATAACTTTTCAACTCCTATAACACCACAACAAAATGGTGTTGTACAGAGGAAAAATAGAACATTAGTAGAGATGGCTAAAACTATGCTCAATGAGCATTCATTACCTAATTACTTTTGGGCAAAAGCTATCAATACTTCACATTACATTGCAAATCGTGTTTTCAAAAGACCTATTCTTAATAAAACTTCTTATGAGCTTTAGAATGGTGGAAAGCCTAAGTTGTCATACCTAAGAGTATTTGGATGTAAGTACTATATCTTAAATACCAAGGATAATCTTGAAAAATATGATTCGAAAACAAATAAAGGTATTTTCTTAAGATATTCCAACTCTATGAAAGACTATGGTATTTTTAATAAGAGTACTGTGGTTATTGAAGATCTATGAATATCGTGTTTGATGAATCTAGTAAATTTGATCTTATAAAAGGTTTCCTTATTGATAATCTTATAAGTGACTTTGAAAAATTATAGTTAGAGTCAACCATGAGAGAGATGGCTAAAGAACATGATGAACGCAAGTCATCAAGAGAAGAAAATGAACCTCAACATCAACAAGTGGAAACCCCAAATCTCCAAGCATTAGAGATTCTCCAAGCATCACCCAAAGGATCTAATCATTGGTGATACTTCCAAAGGTGTAAGTACTAGATCTCAACTCAATTCTTTAGATAATAATATTGCATTTATTTCTCAATTTTAACCAAAATCTATTGATGAGGCTCTTGATGATGAGAGTTGGGTAATTACTATGCAAGAGGAACTCAACTAATTTGAGAGAAATAATGTATGGGAACTTGTTCCTAGGCCTAAGGAACACCCTATTATAGGATGCAAGTGGGTGTTTAGGAATTTCATTACTAGAAATAAGGCTAGATTGGTTACTAAGGGTACAACCATGAGGAAGGCATTGATTATGATGAAACCTATGCCCTTGTAGCTAGATTAGAGGCTATTAGGATTCTTTTAGCATATGCATGTCACATGAATTTCAAACTTTTCTAAATGGATGTTAAAAGTGCTTTCTTAAATGGTCTCATTGAGGAGGAAGTTTATGTTGAACAACCTCCTAGTTTTGAATCTCATGGTTTTCCAAATCATGTTTTTAAGTTGAATAGAGCCTTGTATAGGTTGAAACAAGCTGTAAGAGCTTGGTAGAAAAGGCTTAGTTCATTTCTTTTGGAAAATGATTTTGAAAAGGGGAAGGTTGATACAACTTTTTTTGTTAAAAGGTATAATCATGACACACTCATTGTGCAAATATAAGTTGATGATATTATATTTAGTGCAATTAATGAATCTCTTTGTAAGGATTTTGCTAAGTGTATGGCTAAGGAATTTGAGATGAGCATGATGGGAGAGCTCAAGTTCTTTCTTGGCCTACAAATAAAGCAAATTAAAGAAGGGATTTTCATCAACCAAGCCAAGTACATAAGGGATATACTCAAGAAATTTGGCATGGAATGATCCAATGTAGCAAAGACACTGATGAGTGCTACCATCAAACTAAACAAAAATGAATCAGATAAGTTTGTTGATGAAAAGAGATATCGAGGTATGATTGGTTCTCTACTTTATCTTACTACCTCTAGACCTGATATCATATTTAATGTATGCATGTGTGCTAGATTTCAATCTTGCCCTAAAGAATCACATTTCAATGTTGTTAAAAGGATTTTTAGATATTTTCATGGCACATTGTATTTAAGTTTATGGTATCCTAATGGTTGCGATTTACAAGCATTTGTTAAATTATTTGTCACCTATTATTTTGTGGTCACTATCTCCATTCTCCATTGTGAATTTTTTTAAAATTCAAAAGTTTTTACCATTGACTCCATCAATTTTTAAGGAATTTTGTCCATTACTCATAATTTTTGTAATTAGAGGTCGTAACTTACAGTTCACGATCACGAATTAGAGTAACTGCCAAACATTAACTAATTTGACTGCCAACCGATGACACCACCTCATTAATTGCAAATTTAACTATTTGTTATTGTTTTTGCACCTATTTTTTTTACCTATTTAAACCCTAAATGCTTATGATATATGGGCTCATAACATGGGTACAAATAAATATTTGAAGTGTTTATACCATAAAGTTCTCCCTTGATCATGTGGATACACAAATAAATTAAATTTCAAATAGGATCTATATTAGATTACTGAGTATGGACACACTACAAATGTAAATATAAATCAGCATAAAATACAATGTGAAATGCAGTACAAACAAACTCTCATCGACCATGATAATGTTTGTCAGCACTTGGCGTGCTGGGAATAAAACTATAATTAGAAGCACACAACAACAAGTGAATTTCTACAGGCGTTTGTCTGAACTGGAGATTCCAGATGTTATATAATCTCATGCTGACATGAAAAAAAGCTTGTTTGATCTCATTCTTAAGTCTTCCAAACACGAATAATACCATCAACTGAGGTAGTTATCATGTAGTTGTCCTTCGGATGGTAGCTCACACTGGTTACCTGCCCAAAACAACTATACAAATAATAACTAATTATCATAAAGTTCACCATATAAATGAACTCCCTTAACAAATTTTCTCATCATCGTAAAATCAAGAGTACAGGATTGCCTTGATGTGAGGAGATCATTTTGGAGCAACATCATGAAAAAGATGAAAATCCAATCAAATTATAGATTTTTAACAGTAGAGAACAGGCATAAACATATATGGTCAAGTTTAACTAAATTAGAGAATGATAAAAATGAACATATTATATGACTAGCAATAATTTTGCTAGAAGCCTAGAAGGGTCAACATGGAACTTGGAATCCAGGGAAGAACATAAACTGACAATTCTGTTGAATGGACTTGGATTTTTTCTCATGAAGAAAGAAAGAAAAATAAATCTCACCATGGATTCCTTATGGCATATAGTGTAAGTCTAGTGTCATCAGGTTTAACGTTCATCCGGTTGACCATGTTCCATAGTCAACAATCAGTGTAGTTAAAAGCAAAAGGCACACTTAAGGCGATATGTTTTCCATCGCCTAGAAGTGTAGAGCACAAAAAAAGTGCTCACCTAAATAAAGTAACGCGCAAAATCCTAAAAAGAAATAATTAAAAATATATATGCCCAAAAACATAAATCTTTAACAAACATAAATCTAGTAATAATTAGAACTGATAAAAAGTCACTTCAAATGGAAAAATGAGACTCCAACATATAGCATTAAAAAAAAACTATGGAATTATTCAAGAATCTAGTACTTAAAACTAATGATAGAAATAACGTAAAACTAAATATTACTATTAGACTCTTTGCCTAAGTCCTGAAAACTTTGATTATCATAACCAGATGTATATCCTTCAACATCAATCTCATAATGCTCCAAGTTAGCCTCAAGATCTTTGAATTAAAGTTGTGAAGTTGAGCCTTTTGAAATTGCACTTGATTTCATATGTTTTCCATCGCCTAAAAGTGTAGAGCACAAAAAAAGTGCTCACCTAAATAAAGTAATGCGCAAAATCCTAAAAAGAAATAATTAAAAATATATATGCCCAAAAACATAAATCTTTAACAAACATCAATCTAGTAATAATCAAAACTTATAAAAAGTCACTTTAAATGGAAAAATGAGACTCTAACATATAGCATTAAAAAAAATCTATGGAATTATTCATGAATCTAGTGCTTAAAACTAATGATAAAAATAACGTAAAACTAAATATTACTATTAGACTCTTTGCCTAAGTCCTGAAAACTTTGATTATCATAACCAGATGCATATCCGTCAACATCAATCTCATAATCCTCCAAGTCAGCCTCAAGATCTTTGAATTAAAGTTGTGAAGTTGAGCCTTTTGAACTTGCACTTGATTTCATTAACTTGGATTTGATTTATTATGTTCTTAGTCAATTCTCCAACTCTGATTGCTTTTGCCACAACTCCCTAAGTCAAAATCACTAGTATCATATTCTATCTAAGTTATAAAAAAGAGCAGTTGCCAGATAAAACTTTCTTATTCTATCTAAAGTTATTTGCCTAAGTTTTAAAAGACTATTACCATAAGTGTTGCCCTAATTAACTAATAAAAACAGAACCTGCCACTTTTAAAGTTTAACTAAAAAAACAAGACTCAATCATAAAACTAATTGCTTCTTTATTGAAGGGCAATAAAAAGAATCTGAAGCGCTATACTCTTTTAGTGCCTCACCTATGTGCTTAGGCACACTAAGCAAGCACTTTCAAATACACTGTCAATAACATCATTGAGAATGAGTATCTCTATAGAGATATACAAGGAAATATTAATAATTTTTTTTGGCTTAATGACCTAAAATATGCAAGTCTTTTTTCAAATTTACAATGGTACCTAATGAAAGTATTGTGTCAATTATATCCCAAGTCAAAATTAGAATTGGAGGCAATGGATTTATGCTAACATGACAACCACATGTTAAAATTATAATAATATCATATTGGATTCACTATAATGACATCACATGATATCAAACTATAATGACTTTATTTTACTCATATAGTTGTCATGTTAGCATAAAATCTATTCCCTTAATTCTAAATTTGACTTTGATACAGTTGACACAATACCTTCAAATTAGGGTATAATTCACAAAATTAAAAGCTATGGATATAACTGCAAATTTTATTAAAGGTTTAGATTTTTGATTCAATAAAACTTAAAAAAAAAACCATTGTCATCCTTTTCCCAGATATAAGATGTAAAACTCTTTTATTGACAATACAATATGTGCACCTAGAGTACTAGTAGACAAAAGGTCATCAGAAAGAAGTTAAGAGTTAAAGATTTAGAAACACTTTAACTCTCATTGCATTCAAAATACCAATCTACACAGAATAGAGGGTTACTCAAACGTGGTTCTTTGTTCAAGTTGAGAGATGCACTTATCATTAGGCTAAACTTGCAGGTGGTTTCAAAATACGATAGTTTAACAATGAGAACAGGCCAAGAAGGTCAAAATTGGACTAAAAATGAATAGCTAATTGTTGAAATAATGGATCACAATAATTCAGTACTAGCTATAAACAAGTTGTAGAAAAATTTAGCTTACACCATAACATTCACAAATGCTTGAAATTCTAATTTCTAACTTGTCAAAGCGTCAAACCCAAAACAAGGGGTACACTTTCTTGGAAAATTACAGGATGCAACACTTTTCCTAAAAGAAAATTAAAGAACTCAACAATCTGAAATGTGTTTGAGAATAAAATGCAGTACAACAAAAAGAACTGACAACTGATGCAGTTAAAATGAAAATATAATAGCCACGAAAACTAAATTCTATTTACCACTGAGGCATGAGCACGAAAACTTGACACAACAGTGGCATCCACTAGATCACAGAAGTAAATGTAACCATCTTCAGATCCAACAGTCACATGTGCATCGGTGATGGTAAGGCAACAATCCAATTTGTATGATTGATGCAGAACCACCCAAAAGAAATGAATAATGGGAAATGAAGAATGGAAACTTAAAGGGGTCAAGTAAAATAATCTAGCTACTTATGCACTGAGAACCAATAATGGAGACCATAAAACGAAAAAATTCCTCAATTAGAAAAAAGCAAAAGGGGTCAAATTGAGTAACAAAGCAAAACCAAAGATCAATAAGCTAACCTTACAAGTATGGCCTTTATATTCTTGCAAGAGTTCACCTGTTAACCTGTCATAAGTAACACGTACAAATTTATAGAAAAAAGAAAAAATCTAATCCATGTTAAACATCCACATTATAAAAATAATTCACCAGTCTAAAAGATGCAATGTGGAATCTAGGCAACTTGCTAATATATAGTTGGCATCATTTGACATGGAGATACAGTTGACAGGCTGCCCCAAGTCATCAACTATTTCTCTACATGATAATATATAACAAAATAAACTATTGGAAGCAACTGCTATAAGCAGCAAATATCTCATAAAACTAGCAAAAGTAGTTATCGTCAATGTCCTACATACCTACCAATACGAATATCAAATGTTCTAAGAGTACCATCAACACTTCCAGCGATTAATTCAGTCTTCGTTAAACAAACAAACATTACACTGTCAGTAAATGTGTCAATTAAGGGATGGACACTGGCATCGGGCTGTAGAGGTATTCTTAAGCAACAAATTCCCATCATGCAAGTGAAATTGCCTAATGTAAATGTCAACTCGTCGATCTGTGGAAGATGGAAGGTGAGGGTGGTATCTATCCACCACTTGGCTAGTGCCTGTGTCTTTTGCGTGGTAGTATCCTCAAAAATGTATGGAGCCTAATCTCTTATATGCACATGATCACATGTGTAGGCAAGCGTCAAAACCAAACACCAGCGAACATGATGGCTCTACTTCCCTTGTTTAAGGGGATATCGCCTTGAAAGAAGGAAAAAGAGTAAAAATAAAACCATACGAACAAAAACAAAAAAGATGATTGTAATCAACAATATGAGATAAATCAAAGTAAATGACAAAAAGCATAAGCAGCTCATGCTAAAAAGCCAAAAATCAAACCACAACAATATGATAGCTAAATTTTAAATAATCCTGGTAAGTGTACTAGTTATAAAACAATAAAAAAGATATCATTCCCACAAGTATTTAACAAAATAAATATCAAAACTATTATTAACCTTTGATTATTCGAATAATTGAATTAAAAGAGCAAACAATTAAATAACAAAAATTTTAAATAAATTCGGCTGTTGAGCAAAAGCAAATAAATAGGAAGCATTAAGCAATTAAAGTTATAATAATCAAATTAAAAGAGCAAAGACTATTGGTCCACCTAACCACTTAAATAGATTTCAATTAATTAAATCTAACCAATATAGTTTATATTTATTATAAGCTGAGATTTTTCCTAAAATTACTTAATATTTGCTCCTGAGATATATATTGGCCCTACTCCTATCAAGTATCCTTTAGATTTCTCTATAAAGTTTTCAAGATAGAAAATGCATTAAGTTTCATAAAAAACTGCAATTTTTAGATGAATCATGTATATATATTTCTATATACCATTTGATTCACACCATGAATTATTTAATTAATTATGCAAAATCTTTTCTCAATTCATTCACATAAACCAAATCAACTATGTGGTGACTAAACTCTCAATAGCATTAAGCATAATAACTCATAAACAATATAAAAATAAAAATATCTTAATTGAATAAAATAAAATCAATCCATTATTGTGATAAGGCTTTCCATAACTTAGCTACAAAAAATTAGCTCATGAAAAAAGAAAGAAAACTAAAGAGAAGAAGAGAGGAAATCACAAGTTCATAATAGAGGAGAGAACGCCTTGAATTCAGGTTGGTTGCATCTCCCTTTTATATTTCACTTTTTTTCTCCTCCCCTCACACAAGAGAAAAAACTCCTATTTAAAAGAAAATATCTTACTCAAAAATCTCTCAAAGATACCCAAAAAATCTATCACAAAATTAAAGATATTGTCTGCCCAAATAGTTTTTTTCAAAACACCCAAAGAAGATATAAATTTATGGTAAATCTCTTAAGTCAATTCTCCAAAATAGGATAGAATATTTTTATGAAAATTAGGTTAAAAATTAGCTCCTTGCTCATTTAAACTCATCAGGCCCGGATTGACAAGCCACACTCACACCTCATCACTATAAGTCTTTTTGTCAAAATTGTATTTCACTTTTTTTTCCCCCAAAATTGAAGAATCTTACAAATTAATGTCTACTCTCCCCATTTCAATCATAATGCACCTGAAATATTAAATTTAAATTTCTTGAATATAAAATTCAATTAAAATTGAAAATTAAGCACAAAATAGGGAAACTCACCATAATTAAAACATGTACCTTTTTTCCTTATGACAATACAAGGTTTCAAGTACATGTAGTATACATAAAATCATCTCACAAGCTAACTTTTTACATTTTTTTCATGGAGAAATATGCAAAAAGAGCAATTAAATTCAAAAAATATGAAAAATCACAATTAAAGGCAAAATTCAAGGCAAATATTGCAGAAAAAATCCTTAGGGAAGTGTAAGATCAAATTAATTAATTTTTAAGCTAATTCAATTTTTTATGCAAGAATATAGAAATAAAGAGTGAAGCTCAAGTAATGACAAACACATAGCTCAAGTAATGATAGACACACAGAGCATACGCTAGATTGATAAGCATCACAGACATTAAATTGCAAAATAGAATAAAAATTTCAAAAAATAAATTGATCCAGAAAGCTTCACAAAATTTGTGAAATCAATCCATAAACAATCCAAAATTTACAAAATTCACAAAATTTGGACATTCAATAAAATTTTGATAAATTTCTAAAATTAAAATTTGTTAGACCCTACAAGTACATATTTTACTTTTCTAAATTATTATATAACTAACTCAAATAATTTCAACATGCAAGAATAAAAAATTTGGAAAATAGCATAGAAACGTAAAACAAGATAATAATAAGACAAATAATTATAAAATAATTCCAAGAGTTCCATAGTTGAGTGTCCTACAAGCTAGTGTCATTTTTTAAAGACTAACCAAATGTTCGCATGCAAATTAAGGTTTATGACAATGCCTAAATTTTAAAAATTGCCCAAAAAAATGAAAAAGAAGGGAGAATTAATAATAATAAGAGAGATAGGGATAGATCGCTTACCACTTTGGAAGCTGCTCTAACCAGGTGTGAGTACAAGTCATAAAAGATATTCACCTCTTGACCTAGCTCTTAACCCTTCAAGCACGTCTTGGGAAAGATGCGCTCGAGGAGCAACACTAAAGTAAAGTTGTGCCCTGAGATCAAAGCCACCAGCTTATCATATGGGAGATCATCCCTTTTAGGAAAGTCAATTGGTGCATCATAAAAATTGTCATGGAAGTGTCAAAATGTGCCATCACGAATCCAGTAAAGGGAAATCTAAGTGGCTAAGTCTAGTGGATTTTAGTGAGAGAAAAGAAAAGAAAAGGTAGAAAATGAGAGAATAAAGGTTAGGGCCAACTAAAGGGGTTTATATATTAAGGTTTGTTTATATAAACAACCTCTTATCTATACAAATAACTAATACCTCTCTGTGTCCTTAAAAGATTGGTACCCCTCCATGTTTTTGAGTTAAATGGTTGTATAGACAAGTACCTATATGCACAAACCACTAAATAGTCTAAGAGAGAATAAGAAGAAAATAAGAAAGAAAAAAGGAAAATATGAAGGAAAGAAAGGGAGATAACAAAAAGAGAGGAAAAGAAAGAATGAGAAAGGAAAGGAAAAAAAATCAAAACCTAAGGGCAAACCCCTTTTAGCCAAATTTTGCAAAATAATCGAAAAACCTTTGCATATCTTAAAGCCCATAATTAGTCAAAAAAAAAAAAACAAAATCTAAACATATGTGAAACCTATCAAAGTGTCAAAGCATTACTAGAACACAAAATTCTCTATAAATGTTAGCTAAAAGGGCAACCAATATCCTGTCTCACTTTCAAATGCCCATCAAAACATAAAATTTCCTTTGATACTTCCTAGAGGGCTGTTAAACCTACATTTCTTGATAGAATGATTACCAAAATGCAACTTCAACTCAGTACCTATTAGAAGGCTACTAAACAACATTTCTCATCAAAAATTAGAATGCATCTTTAATCTCAGTACTTGCTATAGGACAACTAAATAATATTTCATGCTAGAATGATTTTCAAAATACAAAATCTTTTTTAGTATCTGTTGATGGCCATTAGAATCCCAATCTCAACCTTAGTGTCTGTTTGAGGATTGACACCTGTTGGAAAGCCACTAAATGAGCTTAGTACCCACTAAAGAGCTGCTAAGACACCTTAGAACTCCAACACCTACTTGAGAGCTCTTGGGAATAAACATGTGATGCTAGTAACTGCTAGAAGGGCTTAGTACATGCTAAAAAGTTATTAAGACACCTAATAACTTTAATACCTACTTGAAAGCTGCTAAAAGTAAACATTTGACACTCACACCTATTGTAAAGCTGCTCAAAGAGCTTAGTACTTAATAGCAAACTGCTAAGACATTTACGAACCTTAGTTCATGCGCAAAGAGCTACTAAGGAAGTCATATCCTTTGGTATCTTATTTTAGTGTTTACATTTATAACAATACTTTGTTGTGTATTATTCAATGGTCATTTATCAAATGTCATTTTTTAAGCCCCGCAAAAAAGGGGCAAAGCATGAACAATGGATTTTAGGCCTTAAGATGCAAGCCCAATGATGAGAAACTACTAGAATGATCTTTAAAAAATGTGGAGGGAAACATCACAAAGGGAAGGGATAAAAGCTTAGAAGAAATCTTGAATCAAAGCCAACCTTCTAACTAAACCAAACTTGGGCCTTAAAGAGAAAGCCTTTTGTTGGGTGTACAACCATGTCTCAAACCCTAATAGAGGAAAGCTTTTGAAATAGTTGACCTTTTACTCTTAATTGGTCATACAACCAACCTTAAGGGTATACAGATAACATAAAAATTCAATTTTTTATAAAATTCTTTAATCCTATCTATTAGAGGTTAAGGATTGAGTGCAACTTGAGCCATTTAGCTAAGGTGCACCCTCTTCGCCTTTAAAAATACCTCTCCCATTGAGCCAGAGGAGTAACGATATTCTACTAAAACACATACACATAACTCACTAACCTAAGATTCAAGGTGGAAATAAGACTTTCGACACTCGATTTTGCATTTTCCCTTACATATTAGAGGACCATTCACCATATTAGTGCCTCTAAGGGTAAGACTGTTGGGTTTTGTAAAACATGCATTATAAAAAAATTTCTATAAGGAAACCCACTGAGCATCCATGCGATTTAATGAAATTAAAAGGAAAGGATGTGAATCATATGAATCTGTGCTAAAGGCGATAGATTTATTGAAAGGTTGATAGGGGGTTTATATTGGTAACACCCTGCCTTAAGCTTGAAGTCAGATAAAGACATCACTAAAAGATGATCATCCTTTATAAGTATCCACACTAGTAGGTTTTCTCTAAAAATGAGTTGTGTGCTACCACTAGGGTTTCTCTCTTTAAAACATTTTTGTGTTTTCTAAGGAAAAATTTGAATGCTCATTTTTCATCTAGAAAACCCTGAAACATGTAAATACACACACACACACATACACACACACATATATATATCTTAATTGTTAAGATATTTTATGTCAACTATGTATTTTAAAAGATACAAATAAAAATAATATCCAATTTTTTAACCTTTTTAAAAATGAAATAGATATCTAAAATAATTTAGATAATATATTTAATTATCTTAATTATAAATAAAAAGAGCAGTAAACTCAATTTCGCTTTGGGCCTATTTTATGTGTGTGATCCTATAGGTTCACATAATGTTGGTAGTGGCCCAGAACTTATTTCTGACCCACAAGTCATAAGTGGCCTTTGGCAAGAAATTATGACAACCCAAATTATGTGAAGGTCAATAATCTGACCTTAATCTATTTCACAAACAGTATTGTAATCCTTTTGTCATATTATATATTAATTGAACATGATGCATTGATCACGTTATCCTTATATAGTTCAATTCTTTCTCGATCTCTAAGTAGACTGATGTAAAATGACATTGACAACTTTTATCAATTCATTGTCATGTGGCCATGTAATCTCTTTAGTCTAACTTATGAAGGGGCCTAAAGATATATTTCTCATAACAATATATAAGAGACAAATTCATTCACAATCACTCATATTCCTCTATATGATTTCCTTCATGTCCTATATTAGTTTGTATGATCATCTGATTAAAGATAATGTTAGATTACATCAAAACATGAACTTCATCATATTGGAATTGATGGTGATTTTCAAGTCAGAGGATTAAGTTAATATTGTTGCATTGTTAATCCATGTAGTGTTCTCATAGCGAATCGGTCCAATACAATCTTTATCGAACATGAATCTATATATTTGACTTAATATCATATATCAATAACTAGTAAAACATAGTCATCAATCAAACATATACTAGTATTCATTCATTATTATCCCAACAGTAATGACTGACTAGGGACAATTTAGAATATAATTTTTTATATCTAAAGGTTCTACTATCATGTCACATACTTGATGACATTAGGTAAAATTAACTATTCATGAAATTTATAATTTAACCATAAATAAAATATAAAAGAGATATTTAATGCAATTGCAACCATGAAATTATTAAAAAAATATTTATTACAACCATTGGCCTAGGGCACATAACTAATAAAGGCATATAAAAAAGGCATCCAAGGCTCAACCTTTCTTCTTCTTCTCTCATCTCTTTTTTCTTTTTTGTTTTTTTAAAAGTTACAATCATAAAAATATGTACAAACTTCTTAACAGTCTGGTCAAACCACTGAGTTGGTTGTATAAATCATTGGTTGGTATGCATTACCAATTTTGACTAAGGAATAATATTCTTCTTTTCTTTTTCTTTGTTCATTTTCTCTTTGATTTTAGCATTTTTATTTGACTATTATGAGCTCTAGTAATATAGTATGCGTAAGTCTTAAGACTAATAACCCATATTCTCCTAATGAATGGGGTTAAGGTCAAGAATGGTGGCTTGGTTTTGTGATTTCAATGTGTTTAACTCTTTCTTCTCTATGCTTCTTTCTTTTGCTTTTCTTTATATATTTTATTTCATGTTATTAGGGATATGATTAAGAGAGGGAACTTTATTCCCAATGACCCTTAGACTTATTTATTTCTTGTTTGTGTTAGCTTGTTACTTTTATGTATTCTTTTCCTTATCACTATAGAGAGGGAGTGATTAGCCCATTAGCTTGCACACCTCTTCCATTTTCATTTTGGGTGATTTTGAGTAGAGCAGGGAGGAGAACTTTTACTTTATGACCACCTTTTTTCTTTCATGTTTAGTGGATTATGTTTATTCATGGCCTTTTGTGAATCCCTTTTCCATCATTTTGATATCTTAGCTTCATTAATAACTAAAGGTGTTTCTAGGATTCTTTAGCTCCTTTAGAGAATTGGTGGAAAAGGAAACAATGACCATAGAACTCCAAATTGATGACTTTAGCCCTTACCTATGGCCTTTCAATTATCCTTCGTATGCATTTCCACAACCTTTTTGCATTACCTATTTATGCCATATTTGCCATGTTTTTTATATGTTCTTTATATTTAAATTAATTTTATATTGCTTGGTTTTTTGACATATGGATGTTGGATATAGATTTCATGCTAAGGTTTCTTAACTTAGAATTAGATGTGTTTGTGATCCATGGTTGAGATTAGTTATTTGTTAGGATGATGGCACCATTAGAATTTAGAGTAGTTTAAGCCTTTTTTTTTTTTTATAATATTTAGCTTGATAGTAACATATGATTTCTTTCGATATGTTGAGATGCATTTCTTTTATACATTGGATACATATTGATGTTAATGCATGTCAAACCCCTATTTGATATCATACTTGTACTCCCTGTCCCATGGTGAATGACTATAATGCATTGATGCTATGTTTGACTTGAGATGCACTAAATGAATGCTTTGTGGCCATTAAATAAGACATTAACCCTCATTTGGAAAGAATGCAATCAAGTGGGGTATCTTATTTCAAGGTATCCCATAAGCTTAGGTCATTAGTGTCATATATTCCACATTTGATATACTTAAAGGTACTTGGCTTGCAAGTGATGAACTCTTCTTACCATCTCTTAAGCCCGAATGGAGCTTAAATCTCAAGTTTAAAGGATCCATCTATTTTGTCTAAAGGGTATACCTAGTGCACATGGTGAAGTATAAAGGCTAAATGAATATAAAATACTATTAATAATAGGGATAAAATTATAAAAGTGAACCAAATATTAAATGCGAATTCAATTTCAAATCCCTAGTGGAGTCGCCACTGTAAGCACCTTAATTTTGTTGTTACACTCGAACTAGTGGAATCTAGCTTACAACTCCTAATTTTGTATCGACCATTGATGAATTAAGAGAACAAGGATCGTACATTAGTATAACCCCAAGTTATATGTGTACGAGAGATCATTGAGGGATCCTTTTGGGAAGGCCTTATGAAACTTGAGACTTTTATTAATTAATCAAATGGTCAATATGGGATTAAGGTGGGGCAACACTTTGGTATCACCCTTAAGTTAAAATGAAGTCATCACCTAACTTTGGTTAAGACAAGAATTTTGAGTCAAGACATTTTAAGCCTAATAAGTCAATTAGAAGGCCTAATCCATCTTCACTCTATTAGAGATCACATTCAGGAATTTAGTATGGCATAAGAAAGAGGTTAGACATCCAAAATCGATCAAATTTAAGGATATGACCTTTAGGCATCTTTGGTTCACATTTATAAAACCATATTATTAATTATTTCATTTAACAATCCTAAACATTCATCTAGTGTGTCTTAAATCAAACACATTTTTAATACATTATAAGCATTCATTATGGTGGGATATATATGATTTCAAATGGGTTTTGAGCATGCATAAACATTAATATTTATGCAACATACAAAATAAATGCATCTTGGCCTACCAAAAGAAACAAACATTATCACCTTGTCATAAATAAAATAAGGCTAAGATTATCCCTAAAGTCTTACGAAAGAATCTAATAAAACAAATGCTCACTATCATATAAAAGGATGTAATTAACTGATCACATCACATCCATGCATTAATCTTATCCAAATCCAAGTTAAGAGGACATAACATACATCTATGTTCATTGCTTATGCATCCACAACTAAGTAAGATGATAAATTAAAGAAGAATAAAAAAAAATAAGGCATGAATAATATCAATACATGATACATGGGAACTATGAAATGAATATGGTAGATAGAGGATAGGCCTTGAGAAAGGTTTTAGGTTACCAATTTGAATTCATATAATCATTGAATCCTCATCTAATAATGTTTCGAATAAGCTACTCATGTCATGGGCATCCTACAATACCTTTAGCTACTAGATGAGAGCTATGATATCAAAGAGATGTAGAAACATTCAAAAAGACACATATATAGGTATTTTTTATTATGTTTTATATATCATTAAAAATATATTTATCAACATGAGTATTATTATGATATTAAATCTTAAAGATTTTGATAGAACCTAAGAGAAGTGAAGTTTGAGTTTTAGTGTAGAGGATTATAACTAATAGAGGTGAGTAGATATCTTCCTTACTTCCTTAAGAAATTTGTTCTCTTGAAACTATTATCTTTATACATTCATGATTATATAATTATTAATGCATTGTGTACCTATGTGAAATATTGGCATTTGAATTGCATTTGTCATTAGAATAATGGAAATTACATTATACTTGTTATGTTGTGTTGGTAATTTCAGGGAAAAAGTGGAAGGTCCATGATATGCTTATCTAGCTATATGTTGGATTAATGATGTGATGATTTTTTTATGATTAATGCTATGATTGCATCACATCATGACTGGTGAGGCAACTCTCCCATAAAAAAAATATTAAATGATAAATTTTAAGTCGGTAGGTAAGAAAACTTTTCCAAATCAAGTTAAGGCATATGGGAAAGATAGAATACTCCTATATAGCCTAAGAAGGGGATCTTCCATGGACCTAGGTTACCTTGTTTGATATTGAGGTGATATGAGCTTATGTGCATGAATAATTGGCTTTTTGTTTTAAATAAAATCTCACATTTTTTATTATTCGAAAGAGTCCTAAGGGAATGAATAGGGCCATGAAAAATTCTTTTTAATAAGTTAATGTGTTTAAAAAATAATAATCATTCAAAAAGATATATAATTTATAAATGTTCAACACAATCTTAGCATATATCCTCTCTTTTAACTACCATTAGAGAGTTTATTATACCAAGTAATTTACTTAAACCGTTACAAACAAACTTTTGAGTGTTGATCAAACCTTACACAAGATAGATTTTCCAAGCACTATCTTAAAGCCTTACCTAGGATATAAATTTATGAATTATCTTCAGCTTTCATAAATTCTCTTTAAGGTTTATGCTACCCAACTAAGAGATTATCCTCAAATACAATGATATAAATATTATACAAAAGAGAATCACACACTAAGATGCTCTCAAGCTACATAATACTAGACCACTATACAAGATGTATGCTTAAGAAAAATTGTAAAATAGGATGAAAAAGAATTTGAACACTTCTTGAGTTTTAGACTTTTTTTTCTTTAAGGTAGAAAATATGTCTCTTTTTATAGCCCAAGTTGAAAAAGCTAGCCAATACTAATGAATAGGCTATTAAAAAACTATCCCTTTAACTATGAAAGATCTGTTCACTTTAATGAATAGGCCTATTCTTAGGTGAAATTATGTGGCTTCAACTATTCTCAAAGTTGAACAATGTTATTTCTTCTTACATAGTATGAGCCCCTCAATTTTCATTTGTCTTATAGCTGTGTTTAAACGAATAAAATCTTATAACTTTTAACCTTTTATTAATGATCGAGGGGAGGAGGGGGGTCGAGAAGATGCAGGGTCATAATTTGGTACAACACCAATCAGTGGCATATGAGAAGATCAACAAGGAATCTAGGGGTAGGCCTGTCAATGAGTAGAAGCCCATGAAAAATTAAGTGGCCAATGGAGAGCTTATAGGGGTAATATTTTAGTAGTACCCTAAATACTTGATTGGAGTCACCACATAACTTTGATCGAGATAAATTAGTGAGGATGGATTTTAATCCAAATAGGTTAACTAAAAGGCCCAACACATCTTCACTCCATCAAAGATTGAGTTCAACAATTATGTATAACTTAATGAAGAGGTTAGCTACCCACAAGTCACTCAAACTTTGAAATCTTAGATTCGAGAATCTGTGGTTCACATTTACAAGTTTGGTCCTCACTAATTACTTAGTCAATATTAGAATGACCCTAAACAAAAATGTAACATCCTTTCATACATCCAAATCAAATATAACATGTATAATTATTAACCATGGGGATGCGGATATATGATAAAATAGGGGGTTTTCATGCAATCACATAAATAAAAATGTAATATGCAAATATTGGCCCTTATAAGCTACAAAAAAAAAAGCATTAGTACTTAAAATCAATAAAAGAGGTAGCCCCTAAATCTAATCATGGAACTTAATTTAGAAGGGAAATATCATCTTTACCTTATTTAGGGAACACCCCATGTACTCGCCATGAGATACCTATCATATGGGTGATATTAATGTATAATATGCATGTCTAAACGTACTGCCCTAACATCAAAATATGCTCAACTACACAAAAGTGTATCCAATGCATCAGTGGAATATATAATCTTATAAAGTGTGTGTGTGTTGAAAGACAAGGAAAATAAGGCATACATTAATCATAGGGAAAATATGGAAAGGAATCATGGGGTCTTTAATGTATGTCTAAAATCTCATCAATGCAACTTATAAATATGGTAAATATATTAAAGACAAGGGATAGATGCAATCTTACCCATGAAAGGGCTAGGATGTGTCCCTTAATGAGTAAGTGTGTGTGTGCGGTGACAAAGCAAGTAAATTGAGCCAAGTGGATAGAATATAAAATGGTTCAATAGGGTCATTGGTGTCTATCTCCTACCCTAATGGCAACTCTTAACAACCCATACCATATAGATGGAGAGGAAGCCAGTTTGGCCATAAGAAAAAACTACCAACTCCTTTCAAGGATTGTGTTCATAAACATAAGAAAACATAAACAAATTTAAGAGGACAGGCAATAGGGGCACTTGCCCCTACTACTGAATTTTTTTAATAAAGTATTTATTATTTTTTAATTTTGCCCCATTATATTTTTAATAGCATATATATTCTCAAAAATATAATATGAAAATTTTTTTAAACAGTGTAATAATTTTTGTAAACTCATATTAACAACCCATTATGATAATTCTTTTTTAAAATGCCTAAATCCATTACATATGATATTTTTTTATTTTTTCTTTTCACTATTTTTAAATTTCACTTTTTGGCCTTTTGGCTCCTCTACTACTCCACCTCACTTGCTTTTTTCCCCCCTCATGAATCAACTAATCAAGATGATTCTTCTTAGTATAAAAAAATCAAAGGTCCACTAATGATAATCTTAAATTGTCTTTTAACTTAACATGTGTCTTTTCTTTTTGGCAGTTTTTTTTTAAGGTTTCTTTTTTTTTCTTGGTATAGTTTCTTTAAAAAAAAAAAAAAGAAATGGGTTTGTAAATATGCTAATTTATGGAATTCATAATTGTATTTCCTATAGTGTGTTGCATAAAGGGATTAGCGAGTTCCAAGACATTGCCCTCTTATACACTAAATAATTTGGCAAGGTTAGTATAGCATTCATCAATTGTATATGTTGACATCAATTTGTTTTATTGCAAAATATGTCTTATTGAATTAAAAAAAATAAAAATGGGGCTTGTAAAATTATGCATATTTAGTATGCTCAATCTTAATGCATAGTTTTTTCCCTTTAATTTGCTCATTAGTTATTATGCTACAAATTAAATTTATAATTTTTTTTATTACGTTGATAGTGTTGATAATGTGAAAATTCTTCAAAGTTATCAAAATATAAGGCATTGTAGAGAACAACTGCAAATGGTTAGTTATTAAAGTACATTTTTATTGTTATATATTTTGTGTTGAGTATTTTCCAATATTTCTTATATTGTTGTTTATAGGTGTATCTTAAAACAATTCAAGACTACTAGTATAACAATAAAATTTTAAAACTTGTAAGGTATGTTAACATTATATTTTGAAGTTTGAATGATAATTTAATTATTTTTTTAGCATTTGATGTTATTCTTTAAGTACTTTATGTTTTTCTCCAACTTTAATTATTGTTAGTGTATTTTAGGCATTATTTTATTAATTTATTTTGAATGAAATATTTTTAATGTACTATGATGAATTAAAGTTTGCCCTTTAAATTTTTTTTGGCTCTGCCCCTGCTTCATGTCAATGGCAGGAACAAAAGTGAGTGATGAGTCTTGATCTTCCTAATTCATGTTTTTAGTAATGTTGATTATAGGGTTGAAAATTAAGCGAAACTTAATTCAATCTAAATAATCCGATATCCAACTTTTTGAGAAGATAATAATATCATTCAAATTATTAGTAGGCATCAAGTGTTTAGTTTTTTCATTATTGTTATTGTTGGCAGTTGCAGAGTGTTGAATCTTCATAATATCAATGGTAGAATTGAAAGCATATGAGTAAATCTCCATACTATATATGGTGAGCATTGCCTTCGAGCAATCACCAATCCAACAATCTTCCTTAGTGGGGGTTAGATAGTTTTCAAGAATAATAGAATGCAAGTCTTAAAAATACTTGCAACCATCCGTGGATGATGTTGAAATATCCCGCCTTGAGTTTCAATGTCTTAAGCAATGATGTTGAAATATCTCGCCTTCCTTTTGATGATTGAATAATAGGGGATTGTGGCAACAATTGTCTCAAAAACATAGTTTTCCTTGTTGTGGTGCATCATTGTAGTAGCCAAAGTTTTTAGTCATAAAGAAAATATAACACAAGAATAATATAGTTTAGCAATGGCATTTAGCAATGTGTTTCTTTCATTGCTAAATAAAATTTTACTTATTATGACAAAACTTGTTATGATGAAATCAATTTGGTCACTATATGTGGTCTTATCATGACAAAATTAAAATTTATCATAATTCTCACATAAAATTGGTAAACTTGTGGCAAATAATTTGCTTGACAAATATTTTTATCATAATTAATTATTATATATAAAATATAATGACAAATATATTTTTTTGTCATAATATATTGTCTCAAAATCATGGCAGTAATTTTTTTTATGGTTATCGAATTATAAACAATGAGAAAACAATTTTGTCACAAAATTATTTTTTATTATCATTTCTAATTATTTAATATATTATTACAAGTCACAATAAATAATAATTTATTATGACAAACTTTTACTATTATAACAATAATTTTTATAATAAAATTAATTTTATCATTATACATAGTCATATCGTGACAAAATTAAATTTATCATAATTTTTACGTAAAATTAGCAAACTTGTGACAAATTATATTTTTGACAAATATTTTTATCATAATAAGTGAATATGTAACATCTCTATCCTCATTCATTAGCATTCTCACATGAACATATTCATTGCATGAATGATTTGCAATCCCACTTGAACATATGCATTGGATAAATAATCATTTAGATATGTGAATTTAATAAACATGGTGATGACACTTGCACTATTCATTTAAGACACTTGAACATATATGTAATGTTTGTATAGTTGCATGACAAATTACCTTATGTTGTGTGTAGATTATAACACCATAAATAATGGGGTTTTATAGTTTATTTAAAAGTATAAGGAGCATATAGGGATTAGGAGATGGGTGGAGGTGGTGAAGGAGGGAAGAATAGGGACTAAAAGTGGAATATTGAACTTCCAACCAATGGTAGTGAGACACCATGATTTTGTCCTATTATGGTAGGTGTGCAAATTAAATTTTTCATCTTTTAAGATGAGATTGGAGAGGCAAGACGTGAGGGAGTGCAGAGAAGGAAGAGAGCTAAGAAAGAAAGGAAGAAAGGAGAACAAGAAGAAGAGGAGGAAGAAAAGTAAACTAGTTGGGAAGAAACCTTAATCTTTCTAGTTTGGGAAAAGAGGTAAGTGTTTTTTTCTTCTTCCCACATGAAATTCCTTCCTTATGACATGTTAAACATGCATGGTTAGTAAGAATTATGGAGTATTTGAGGTAAAGCTCATGTATGGAAGTTGAAATTCAAGAGAAATAAAAGCTGATTGTGTTGGTTTTATTATTAGAGTATATTTTTACACTCATAATTTCATAACCCTAGAAGAGGAAATGGGGAAAGTGTAAACCATGAGAGTTGTAGTTTTATGGCCCATCTAAATGCATGTAAAATAGTTTCTCTTAATTTGGTGTGTGTGAAGAACTATGGCTCCTTCATTAGGGCTAGTTCACAACTAAACAAAATCTCCTCAGTCTTTCTGTTTTCATATATTTTGATGACCTTATGTGCTGACTTATATAAATTTAAAAATATAAAATTTGTAGGTTTATATCCCCTCTAAATTATTGTACAACAGTTTTGCTTAATTTGTTGTGTGGAAAGACATATGGTTTTTTTTATTGTGACTGACCCTAAACCTGATGAAACTTCATTCATCTTTTAATTCTGTTTTTCAAGAATTTGATGGCCATAGAATGAGAATTTGGTGATGTACCAAACTTTAATGTTGTATATTGTGCCTTCATCATGATTGATTGTCAACATGTTCAAAACCTGCTCACCTTGAGATTCGTCATTTGTTTTGGTGACTTTATAGACTGAATTAGACAATAAGTAAAACATGAAAAATGTTCCTTTATGTGTTTTATAACTTATGGTAAATCAGTATTGGATTTGTAAGATTAGAGATAGATTAAAGACTGTAAGACCTACTCAGACTGAGATGACATTGAAATAGGGCAGAATTCAAAAATTCACCACATTTTCTATGTGTCTTATATTGACCTAAAATTTGAATATGTTGTATAATTATGTGTCTAGTTTATTTTAAAAAAAAGAATGAAAGAATAATATGCATAAATACTAGGTCCATTTGCATGGAACACGACCATAGTTACATACCCTTTATGAAAACTCATTTTGACATCTTATATGATCTATGCATCAAATGTTAGGATCCAAACACATTGAGAAAGCCCAAGAGAGAGGTCCAAACCTACCATAAAGGTTGGTCGCACCAAAATATGAGCAAACTATAATTGGAATATAATGTGTATGTATGATGATTTTATGATATGGTTATATTATATTACATGTATATGTGATTCAATTGTGACATTTTACATGTGAATACAAGTCAAGTGAGAATTATATGCTCTTAATGATTATTTGGTATACCATTGTGGATGAACACTTGCATATGGAACCAAAAGGAAGTTGTGACCGGCTTGTCAAACACTTGCAAATCACTTGGAAAAAGGGACTTATTGATCAAATGATTCACTTGTTATATGTTGGCCAGCAAAATCAAATGTCACTTGAATCACATGAATTCTCGGGAGCAATGGTTGCCATGCAAAATCAATCTATTGCATTTGCACATGCATAGTCAATTCTTATACTTGTAATGTATCCTAATGATATTTGATTAATGGTTGTGCCATAAGAATTTGATTATTATTTTTATTCATTGAGTCACAACTCACCAAATTGCAATTATGTTTTTTCAGATATTGAAGCATAGGATTTAGATACTTTGAAGCATAGAGTTCTGCATATGGATACATGAAGCACAGGTCGTCAGCTAAATTTCAGCTCTCTCTCCTTGTTTCATATTCATATACCTAGATAGGAATCAATTTGTGGTCGCTAGCTTTGAACATTAGTTAATATATATGTATATTAAATACACATTAGATTGTGTATGTATGATGAATTAACCTTTATGTATATGTATTTTTGGACATGAATGTCACGATTTTTAAATAAAAATGGTTGTTACATAATATATATAAACTATAATGACAAATTATTTTATCACAAAATTATGGCACCAAATTTTTTGTACTTATCAAATTATAGATAATGATAAAATAACTTTTTCATAATAGCAATTTTGTTATTATTTTTAATTTTCAATATATTCTTATAAATATTTTATCATAATAAATAATTATTTATTGTAATGAAATGACTCATTATAATTTTAAGCTTATGAAGCCAACAATTTTGTGTTGAAATCAATTTGTCATTATATATGAGCTTATTATGACATAATTAAAATTTATGATAATGCCCATATAAAATTAATAAACTTGTGATAAATTATTTAATTGACAAATATTTATTCTAATACATGCACATATAGAAAATATAATAATAATTTTGTATCATAATATTATGGCACTATATATAAATAATACGACTATATATAAATAATACGAAAATAATATTATCACAAATTCATTTGTCATTATATTTAACTATCAATGTATTATTACAAAATTTATGTTGTCTTATAATTAGAAGTTACAAATTAACAAAGAAAGTTTTGACAAATTTGAAGCACCAATCTACCAATAAATCAATTATTATATTGATAAATTTTTCTTATATTAATAACTACTAAATTCATTAAAAATAAAAAAGCGGAATAAATTTTTTGTTATGTTTTTTTCTCTATTACAAATTGATAGACTTATTTGTGGTTTAAGTGCAAGTGTCTACATACTATTTATATTAACAAATTAGCGATTGATGCTTTTAATTAGTCCACACCACTATCAAGTCACAAACAATTCAATAGACTGGCCAATTTAGTTTTATATTATTATGATTATTATTGATTAATGATTGCCATATCAATGTTTTTGTAATGCAGTATTCATTTCATATCACATTAAGTTAAAACAAGAAACCAAACATCCCTACATGCAATCAAAAAGAAAAATATGATGGGTTATGACAAGTAATTCTCATCGTAAAATTATAGATTAAATTTCCATAAAAATGTATAATGATATTAATTCAATATAATAAATGACAAGATAGGATGTGATTGTCATTAATGAAGAATTTCTCTTCCCATTAGAAGGCATTGGGGCAAAAAAAGTCAACCAATACTATTACGATAACAAATGTTTTTTTTTAAATTTCTACAAAACAAATAAAAAGTCCACCAATACTAATAAGATAACAAGTGATTAAGATAACAAGTGTTTAAGTCCATATATACTACTTAAATGTCCAACTAAAAAGGTACCATAAAAGCAAAAACATAAAAACAAACTAACATAATATAAAAAAAGAAAAAGCATAAAGCATACCGGAATAGAAAAGAAAAGACAAGAAATACTCCTAAAGAGGAAATCCATCTTGCTTTTTCTCTTTTATTCATTTTGAAAAGATTTGTTTTTCTCTAAATCTGCTAATGACAAGAACATCTTTTAGAGGCTTTACACTTGCTTCTTGCTAAGGTTAGAAAATTAATTTCTTCTTCTTATAGAAGTTTGGGTCATATAAATGGTGATAAAAGGTTGAAGAGTGAGATTAAGGATGAGATTTTAATTTATATGACAATTTTAACTTGGCTAAAAAGATGTCTTTGTTTGTTATTATGTAGCTTATAAAAGGTGTAGTTATTGCACTTAAAGTTACGGATTTTTTTTAGCTTCCTTATTTGCATCAAACTAGAATAAACTTTAACGTTTCTTTACTTATTTTTAACTTATTAGAGGAGCCATGCATAATAATGTAGGCTGTTGTTTATTTTGTGTTAAAGATGTAATATGTGATATCTAACTCTTATATGCCTTTTTTTTTTTTTTGTCTTTTTGGGTTGCAGATTATATTTGGCTTAAAAGATGGGACTAAAAGAATTTGGAGTAACTAGCTTTTGATTTTCGAGGTTTTAAACATGAACAGTTGTTCCTATTTGTGCAATTGTATTTGGAAAAGAGGAAAAATATTTTTAGAATTATATTTTTATTTTTATAACTACTTTAAACTTTTAGAAGCAGTTGATTTAGATGATTATATTTTGTTTTTGTAACTGCTTTAAACTTTGTACAAGTAGTTGACTTAGACCATGGTAATATAAAATTTCACTTTGTGATTCTAATAAAGGAAAACAAAATGCCTACTAAATAATTTGAAGTGACTTCCTAATGAATCTGATAGTGGCATTAATTTCTTTTTGTAGATGTATAATATTTTTCTACCAAATCATTAGTGATTTGTGCTTAGTGGATTTGTATTTAATTTACAATATAGTAATATGAATCAATGTTCTATTTTGTTAAAAAAAAAAAAATCCAAACTATATCTTTAAGTGATTTTTTTAAAAAAATTTTTTAGCTTCCCCTACTATGAAACAAGGCCATGGAAATGCTAGAGGCTTTGAGATTAAAAGAATAACTAAAGAAGGTTCCAAAATTGGTGGAGTTATAATTACTAAAGGAAATAATTAACTAGTGGGTCCATCAGAAAAGATATTCAAAATGGAAATTGTTGGCACCATTACATGTATTTATTGGTCTGATTTGATGCATGAAACTAAGGAAGCTCTCATTACAACTCTTCAGATAACATTACTAAATTATCTATAATAATTGTTATTTTAATTTAATTATAGGCTTAGGCTGATTGGAAATTCCTATCTTTATTTTTTTGTTTTATTCACAGAGTGAATCTGATATTGATTTGAGTGACTTGCATGGAAAAGAAGTTGTATATGGAATAATGGCTAAATGTTTTATCAATTATAAATATCGGTGCCACTTGCATTATAAAAAGTTTTCTACTCATGAAGAAACTAAAAAAAAATCCTAGTAAAGATGTCAAAGTAGATGATTGGAAATCATTATATGCAAATTTTGATGAACATAACAATTTAAGGTATTGCTATAATTATCACTATAATTTAATAAATTAATTTATACATACATTTATCAATTAGACTTTATGTCATTTATTTATATAGACTCAAATTATTTCAAACACTAGCAATTGACAAAAGATGGAAGTTCCCCATACTTCAGGGTCAAGGTCTTACTACCAACATTGATATGAAATGGTGTGGAGGATTTTACTATCTATTATATGTAAAAATTATACTTTATTTTGTATTTAACCTTTCTAGAATTTTTGATTTTGTATTTAACTTTTCTAGTATTTTTTTCATATACTTGAAGTGATTTGATTATGTAACTTTTATAGGAAACATTTGGAGAAGTATATGAGGAGCCACTTGAGATGAAACTTTACTCTAAAGCACATAATAAGAAACATGGCTCATGGATTCACCCACTATCAGAAGAAAGATATGTAAAATGTTTTGATTAATTGGTTCAATAATTGAATAATGATATCATCAATTTTTGATGAATTATTTGATTATACTTAGACAAAAATGGAACCTACTTGCATCCAAGTAGTGGAAGAAGGCATTGAAACGGATGGGATAGAAATTCTTAAGAAATTTTTGGATAAGCCAAAATTTGGTTATGCTTGTGGACATGGGTATGAAGTCAAATGGAGATCATCTAGAGAATTAGAGTTGGAAGCTCTTCTACATACAAAAAATGTAAGTCTGAAAAACAAGTTAATGAACTTAAGGACCAAATTTAGAATCAACAAGCTGCAATTGATAAGCTTATAGACTCACAAAACAAACTAAGTGCTCTTGTTCAAAAATTGCTAAATGAACATAATGGTGAAGAAACTTCTATTAATTGGTAATATGGTTTACTTAAGTGCAATTTAAAATGTATACTTTTAATTTAGTTCCCATAAGAATTTAGAGTTAGGCAATACATCATATATTTACATTTACTTTCTATCAGTGTAATATTGATTTTTTTTTAATTGTTGCAGGTATAATTATATGGCTTCATAAGGAAATGGATCATTGGTTGTTCGAAATTTCAATAGGCTATAGCTTCATCTAGTTTTTTCTTTTGCTTTAATAAATTTAGAAGTCATTTGAATATTTTGTTATTTTGAACTATTGACTTATACATGCTCAGCCTTATGAATTAGATAATTATATTAAATAATTACTTGTGCCCTACTTTTTAATTGAAGTGAAAGTTTGATAATTATTTTATGTTTTTGCTTTAGTGCTATATATATCTTTTTCAATTATTGATTCATTATAGTAATATAATGTTTCAGTAAATATCTTTATGCTACAATTTTGTGTTCAAAATTTAGCATAATTCAAAAATATCACTATTTTTAGTCACTATAGTTTTTATCATCATAAATGTGATGACGAAATAAATATCTTCACCATAAAAATTGTGAAAATAAATAAATATTATTATAAATATAGTGATAAAATACAATTTATCATTATTGCACATTAGTGAAAAATTATTTTTGTCACTACAAAATTTTGTGACAAAAAAATTGCTCTCCACATAGTAATAGCTAGTAAATATTATTTGTCATAATTAAATATTGATAATAAATTTTAGCACAAAATATTAGTAAATGATAAAAATGTTTATTACAACTTTTTGTCACTATTAATATAGTGATATAATATAGTTTTGTCCCAATTACATTTATGACAAAAAAATATATTGTCATAATTACTATTTTGACAATTTTTTGGTAAAAAATAAAAAATTCATCATTAAAATATTCAACATTTTACCACTAATATTTTATAAATTGCGATGAATTAATATTTATTATGATGAAATCATTTGGTGTTATGACAAGATCAATAGTCACAATATATATATATATATACACACATACACACACGCGCGCGCGATCAAGCACGCACAAACACACACATGTGTGTGTGTGTGTGTGTGTGTGTGTTTATATATATATATATATATATATATATATATATATATATATATATGTGTGTGTGTGTGTGTGTGTGTGTGTGTGTGTGTGTACATACATACATATATATACATACATACATAATACATATATATATAATATTTTAGAATTATATATTAATTTAATACATGTATATAATTATATATTTAAATAAAAATATAGAAATCAAATATTGTAAATTAATATAATTTTTTTATAATTATAAAGTTATATTTTTATTAATTTTATGCATTCAAAATAAATAATTTTATATTATAATATATTCTACAATATTTAAAAAGATAGTTATATGCATAAAATGGATTAAGAGAATTATAATAATGAAATTTTTTAAAAATAATAATAGATTTAAATTTACAATTGAACTGCAACCAGATTGAATTAAATTGAAAATAAATAACAAAATAGCACCGAAAGACCGAACCGAACCGAACCAATTTTTGGGTCAATTCTATTTTAGTTCTTCATAGCATTCGATGTGGTTCTAGTCTTTCTAATTTTGAAAGACTAGGACCGACCCAAGCTCAACTCCAATTCTAAGAAGGTTACCGAAAAAAAATCATTTTATTGAAATTACTAAAGCTCTAATTAATTATAATAAAGTGTTAAATTTGAAATTAAACTAAACTCCAATCACTGGATATGATGTGATGGTCGGATGTTGCTTGATTCAACATATAATGGACCCTATTTCACTACGTCAACTAACAACTTAAGTCAGTAGGGCCTACATGCATCATTAACTTTTTTTTGTTGTTGCCGCAATATTTACTCTCTCACTCTCGCAGCTCATCTCCCTTAGCACTCACCACTCTCTCTGCCACTTTCTCTGTCAATCTTTCTCTGTCGCAGCGCCCTTTTCCTCTCAATCACGACTATGATTTTTGATAGAAAAGTAAAAATCAAAGGAGAGAAAAATCCCTAAATAGCTAAAACCCTAAAATACATACTTGAAGAAGTATCAGTCAATTTTGTGAATTCAATGGAAGTCCCACAATGCAAGTGTGGTTTGCCATCTGTATTGAAAATATCACGTACTCCTCTGAATCCTATTAGAAGCTTATTCAATTGTAAGAATTTTGGATAAGTAATTTTTTTCACTATTTGATTTTAATTATCTTCATTTATTTGAATGGTAATGGAAGATGTTATGTTTGATGATAGGGTCTGGGGTGGCATCGTGACTATTTTAAATGGTATGATTATTGGATTATTGAGCAAGCATATAAGCATATAAGTATGGTTTTTTGTATATTTTGGTTGGGTTTCTTGATAGGTATTAGCATGGGGAAGTAAGGTTAAGTGTATTATTATGAAGTTTGGGGAGATGTAGAATGAGTTTAAAAGGTTGGGATGTGGGATATTAGATGTGAATTTTGGCCTCCTTGTATTGGAGGCAATATGTTATATTAGTGTTAGTTAATCTAATGAAAAATATTGATATTAATATTATTTGTTACTTTGTTCCTCTCTTATCTATCCAATTAATGGTAATGCATCTTCACATGTTATAAGTTTCGGATTTGAGATAAAATGAAATATAATGAGTAAGTGGCAGCTTTGAGATAAAATGAAATGTAATGTGTATAAGAGACATTAAGTTATAAGTGACAACTAAGTAATAAGTGGCATTTTATATAATGCAATGTGTAATATTGAGATGAAATGTAATGTGTATTAGTAATAACAAGTTTAATAAAGAAATTCACATTTTAATATAAACAAAATGAAAAAGGATACTCTTAGTAAAGAAAGCAATATTTATTTGAATACAATAACTATATTGTCCAATACAAAAATCATGTACACAATAGTTTAAAATATGGTAGGTTCATATGAATGTGTAAACAATAAAAATATATACTTGGTCAGTGAACCTTATTTACCATGACTATTGAACAAGAAGTATAATGGTAGATATGATTCATTGAGGCCTCAAAAAGTAGCAAATAAAACATGTACTTGCTCAATGAACCTTGTCTACCATGACTGTTAAACAAAAATTAATACCATGACTATTAAACAAAAATTAATAAGTAATGGCAAATATGGTAGAGAAAATAACATATAACAAAAATATAGGCACACATTCAATATCAACACATTATGTACCTATTTAGCAAAAAGACACAATCATCTTCATGTTTTTTTTTTTATCTCATGCATTGTTTTTAGAAGATAGTAAAAGTCTATGCCTTAATCACCATGTGGTTACATAGATTGAGCTTTAGCTCTAGCTCCAACTCCAAATGAAATCCCCTGTTGATTCTCAGCTTCTATTCATCTAGATCCAATTTTAATCTCCTTCTGCTTTGTTGTTATCAAAGTCTTTAATGTTGCATCATCCTCCATTAATTGTGTTGCAGTTGGAATCTTCTTCTACTTTATAGACTTTAGTGTTACACCAGCTTGAGAAATTGTTTGTTGCTACTTACAAGTTTGCAAAAAGGTTTTGTTTACGATTTGGAAGGGTTGGATGTTGTTGTTTCTAGGCTTTACTGCTTACAAGTTTAGATGGTTTATGATAAGGTTTAGGTGGTGGTTAGAACATCATGTTCCTTGTAACAGGTCTATGCCTGACTTTTCTTTTAAATCCACCATCTTTAATTTCAGATAATTGACAATTTTTTAGGTTTAGGTAGTAACTTTGATTTTTAGGCCTACAAATAGTCCCAAATTTAAGGCGTCATTTAACATTAATATATACTAGGAAAAATTGAAAGAGTTGGCAACAAACCTTATTCTTCATATTCATCTTCTGAGACTATCAATGACTATAAAATCATCTCAATATTAGGATAAGTTATGGCATTGGCAGTTGAACTATACATGTGAGTTTATGATAGTGATTATTATTGCAGTTTTGGCTGTGACATTAGAGGTTGTGGCAGATTTGGCTATGAAATGAATTCTAGAACATGCCTCTCAAAGTTAGGAGATTTTGGCATGGGTTTTTCAGTTGGATGGAAGATTGCATCAATAAACACTTTACTACTACTCTACAACTCAAAAACAATAAGTATCAATGATTGATAGTGTAATTATGCCAAAAAAATTTTGAAATTAGAAAAGGTTAGTTATGCATACATTAGGCATCCATTGCATTATGCATGGATTGCCATGTACTTGAGCTGAATGTTAGGATGCATCTCATGTAAGGTCAAAGCTTGAACTTCTTTCTCTTAGTTTTTGTTTTTTAGATTTAGAGATCACCTGCAATAATTAGTTACATATATAATCAAACTCATATTCAAAGGAAATAGGCAATGTAACAAGTTATATTCACTATAAGTATCAAGATACTTACATTCAATTTTTCTGGTCTTTACTCCATATGCACAATATCAACTTGTTGGACAACCTTTTTGTAAGTCCTTGTATTATGGCCAACCTCATTGTATCTATTGTAATTGATGACTACTCTTTTCTTAAACACTCTCAGTTTATTTAGTACCTTTTCTAACTCCTCTGCTTCCTTCCTTCGCATTAATGTCTTTCTACCCTTTTTTAGCTTCAGTTTTATAAAAGAGGTGGTTCGTCACTAATAGGCTATAAGTCTGGTCCATTAATAGGAATACATCTTCACATAAGTATCCATCTTATGGTGGTCATCCACAAAGTTTTTTGGCTTTTTATTATTAAAATGAATTGCAAATATAGCATGAGCACAGTGGATACTAGTTCAATACCATCTTCTGCAACTGCAACTCATTTCCATTTTTTCTACCACATACTGTCCTCCAAGCCTAACTACTTAGTTTTTCTGCCTAATTCCTGCCCACCTGACCCCACACTCTAGTACAAATGACTGCAACCCTTAATTTTATCTAACTTTTTTTTTTATTATTAGGACATAAAAGTCCCTTAACCTTCTTCATGGAATCTCTTTTCTTATACAACCCAATCATTAATTTATACCTAATAATCTCTAACATTGTGTTAACTCCTTCATTCCAAGCATCTAATATATATGAATTAAAACATTCACACATATTATTTAGCAGTATATGTTAACCTCCCTAGATTTTTCTATATTATAAAATTTAGTCTTCCATTTTTAAAAATTATACTTAAACATTTTTATAATTTAATTTTGTTAGACAAATTCATTCTTTTGTTAAATTTTATGTTAAAATCATATGAAATATTAATTATACTTTTAGTTCTGCATTAATTTTTTTCATTTTTACGAAAGCCTTTTTAACTAAAAAATCAAATGCATATTAATTTCAATAAACATATATCAATTTCCACCATTTCCATTGTTGGTTTTTCCTCATAAAATAGACTCATTCATAAAATCACAAATAAAATCACTGAAAGTCCATGCAAATCCCACTCTTACGACTATAACTCAGCAATCATTGTTTTATATCTTTTCCTTGTTCCCCTCCATTGGACTTTACCTAAACTATAAAGAAACTAAAGGATTTGGTATTGAGTAAGAAGTAAGAGATAAGGAAACTGGTGGAGGATATGTCACACTCATGAAAAAGAATGCTACAAATGACGTTATATTCCAAATCTCTATGAATCAAGAAAGCAAAGATCGTAAAACTTACCCTACCATTTCCAAGAATTCCTAGTTGGCTTCTTCTCTAAAAAAATCAATTCTTGATTTCGAGAATCCAAGATTAAGGATCCAAACATCAAGATTTTAAATCTCTTATCCTCTTCCTTCTTCTTATTTGGACATAGAAAAAGCAAAGTCGATTTTCCTACTCCAACTCTCACTCCAAAAAAAGCCTTCTAGATTTCCAACAACCGATTCCATTTCATGAAGAAATTCATTCACCCTCTTTGAATTTTCCAAGCCAAAATCAAGATTTATAGAGCCAGCATATCCAAAAGATGCATACTTAAAACACAAAAAGGCCCTTTTAGAAAATTTAATTGCATCACATTATGGTAAATCACCTATTGAAGCTTCACCTAGAGACAACTTAAAATCGGGTCCAATTACCCTAAAAACTCCATTAATTACATCATAGGGGCTAGAAAGGGAGGACGACAATAAGGATGAGGAGGTATATAAGACCACAAGTGTTAAAGGAAGCAACATGAGGGGTAAGAAATGGAAAGTACTAATCTTGTTTGAGTTGATTGCATTTGTTTTATTTTTAAGGTTTTTTATTGCTAGATTAACTATTGATAGATTGGAGAATTATGTGATTTGGGGTCTGCAATTATGAAAATGGTGTGTTCTGGTATTAGTTATATTTTGTGGTAGATTGGTGGTTGAATGGTCTATAAATATTTTGGTTTTCTTGATTGAAAATAACTTTTTGCTCAGGAAGAAGGTTATTTATTTTGTGTATGGATTAGAGAACAGTGTTCAAGCTATTATTTGGTTAGGATTGATGTTCTTTGCTTAGGGTTTGTTGTTTAATTACAGAGAAAAACAAAAGGATAATTTTAGAATCTCAAAAAAATTAAAATTCAATTTATTAACTTTAAACTTTGATAAACAAAAATTATGCTAAAAATTGAGAGATGAATAAAGTAGTTTAATAGAACAAAAATTAAGTATTGTTTTAGTATGATTTTAAAAAATGAGGGATTGAGTAGTATAATATGAAAAATCTTAGGTGTTTCAAAGTATTTAGCCCTAAGGAATTTATAGATTATTATTTTAAAATGAGTGGATATTTCAAATTGTGGTATGTAGAGTCTAGCTCTTTTGTTTTAACTGATATTAAAAACCTATTTGTTATGATGATAAAAGTGAAATTTTTTTTTTGTGGTAGGTAAAATGATTGTGAAGTGTTTATTATGTTAATTTTATAAAAGCATCTTGATTTTGTTATTATTCAAACAGAAAAAATTATTGACCCCATGGTGAATAAGTCATTATTTTAATCACATGTTTTAATGATATTTTAAATGACAAGAAAACCTTGAGAACTTTTAACCATGTTCTTTAAGTGTATGTGTTGGTTATGATTTATTTTGCTCAAGCCTTCTAAAAGGAGTTTATTGACCACAACAAGAGGTCCAAGCTATTAATAAAGAAGCAAGCATCTCAAGAGCAATATTTTGAGAATACTCATCAAAGAAAAGCTAAAGAAAAAAACAAGCATATCAAGAGTATTGCCTTTAGAATGCTCATCAAACGAAAGCTAAAGAAAAGTTATTAAGTTGGCCAATAATATTTAAAGAAATAGTGTTTTCTAATAGAAGAAAATTGAAAAAAAAAAAAAAAGAGCCATGTAAAATAAATATGAACTCAAAGCCTTAGAAAAAAGTGCAAGAATGGCTAAGTAACTAAGTTAAAGATTGAAGAAGAGAACTAACAAATTACTCATTTAGAAATGGAATGCTTTACTCATTATAGAAGCCATTCACGTTAAGCTACTAAAGTCAGTGAAATGGTATATTCAACGAATGGAATGACTTGTTCAAGCAATTAGAATGGCCTTATTCATACTTTGCAGTGATACATTTAACATCAATAGAATTGAAGAAAATTAGATAGTGTGTTTGAACAACCTTGAGGTCAATTGAATAGCCTAAATGAACTACCTGTGTAGAGAAATAAGCCTGACGAACAATCCATTCAATAAGTGAATACCTTGAGTAGCCTAAGGAGTGGCTTGAGTTGAGAAATAAGCTTAATGAACAACAATGTGAATGTTATGCAACACAATAAACAACCCATTCAAGCCAATAATGATTAATTTTTCAAAAAGGTGTTTTGTAGCTTTTTAAAAGTACAAATGGCTAGTTTTGGCTTTTGCCTAAACAATGATGCTTCAAATGACCTTAGAAAGATCAGAACGTTAGAGAATTTATTTGAGAATTTTGTGTAAGGACTAAAATGGTTTTCATTATATTCTTGGTAGCATGAACCTTAGTGAGTAAACTTTGTAATATTTGAGTGTAGACTTTCTTTAAGCACTAAATTGTATTTGTTGCATATTAAAAGGCTTAGAAACTTATTTGGTTAATTCATTATAAGGTTTAAAAATTAGTATTGAGCTAGCAAAAGGAGATTATTATAGAAGATTTCTCTTAAGTCTATAAAAAGAGAGATTTTACTTTTGAGAAAAAAAGAGTAACAACCTAAATGGTTGTTTAGAGTGTAGATATAAGCACATTGGTAAAATATTATAAATATTATGTCTTATCTCTTTTATTCTATAATCCTTATCTTTGTTTAAGAGAATGAGAATTGAGAGTGCATATTCCACTACCAATTGGACTTAAGAAACTTTCAAAGAAGTTTTAAGGCTTTAATTTATACATAATTCACCATTCTTTCATGAATTATCATCTTCACTATTAGGACCAATAGTGTATGTATCATCCAAAATTCATCAAACTTATTTTAATATCATTAATTGGTCAAAATTGAAATACTAATATATTCCACATCATGATATGGACACCACATAAGAAAAAATAATTTGTTCATAAGTGGATCATATCACTTCATCTCCTTCTCCTTTCCACTCTAGTCCACTGCCACCACCTACCTATCATTAACATAAGCATACCAACTAATCAAGAAAGATCATGCTTTCAATATTCCTATCAATCCAATCAATATGTGGTCTAAAAAATTTATACTTTAACCAATGAATTAAGAATATGTAATGTGCATAATATTCACATCAACAAAAATCAAGTTTCAACTTAAAAATTATAGCTTTGACTATGTTGAGCACATTTATACAAAAGGGCTAAAAATAGTAAGTAATCAAACACATAAATAAGATTTCAGGTATACAAAAATAACGCCATAAATACATGCTTGGATATATTAGCAATTATCAAACAATCCTAGTCATTCCCTTTAATAAGAATGATAAGACAATTCTCTTTTTTTTTTTTCTATAACCATCAATGCCACCTTATCATCTTTTAGAACAATATTTGTTAGTTATATATCCTAGGCCAATTATTGTAATTGATATTTTTTTTAATAAATTCATTATTGCATTTTTATTAAATGTCTCTTTTATATTTTATTTATGGCTAAATGATAAATTTCATGAATAGTTAATTCTACCTAAGGTCATCAAGTATGTCAATTATAGTAAAACCCTTAAATGTGAAGAATTTTATTCTCACTTATCTCTAGTCAGTCATCATTATTGGGATAATAATGGATGAAGACTATCATGTGTTTTTATCGATGACTATATTTTACTGATCGTGGAAATGGGATATTAAGTCAAACATATAGAAACATACTTAAGAGATATTGTATTGGATTGACTCACTATAAGAACACCATATGGAAAAATTGTCATAAGTGATTCTCATGTAACAATTTTAACTTAATCTTCTAACCTAAAAATCACCATGAATTTCAATATGATGAACTTCATGTTTTGATATGGTTTAACATTATCTTTAATAGGAAGATCATATAGACTAATATTGGACATGAAGTAAGTCATATAGAGTAATATGAGTAATTGAGAAGGAATTTATCCCTTATGTATTTATGAGAAATATATCTCTAGGTCCCTCAATAAGTTAGACTGAAAAGATGCATGGTCATACGAAAATGAGTTGATAAATGTTATTAATGTCATTTTACATCAATCTACTTGGAGATCACGAAATAATTGAACTATATAAGGATGACATGATTCATACCTTATGTTCAATTAAGATATAATGTGACAAAAGAATTATAATGTTATTTGTAAACTAGGTTAGGTTAGATTATTGACCTTTATATAATTTGGATAGTTATAATGTCTAGCCAGAGGCCACTTATAACTTGTGGGCTAAAAATAGGTTTTGAGCCACTACTAACATTATGTGAACCTATGGGATCACACACTTAGAACAGGCCCAAAAGCAAAATTATATTTATTGCTCTCTTTATTTATAATTAAGATAATTAAATATATTATGTAAATTATTTAGTTATCTATTTTGTTTTAAAAGTTAAAACTAAACAGGATATTATCTTATGTATCTTTAAAGATACACAATTGGCATGTATATCTTAATAGTTACGATATATATAAATGGTTTTTAGGATTTTTTGAACAGTAAGAGTGCCTTCACATTACATTCAAAAAACACATAAAGAGAGAGAGTCATGAAAATCTTAATGCTAGCACACCATTCATTTTGGGGATAGTTTGTTTGTGTGGATACTTGTAGAGAATGTTAACCCTTTGGTAACATCTAGATTTGACACCAAGCTTGAAGTAGAGTATTATTGGTGTAAACTTTCTCTCTACCTTTCATCAGATCTGTAATTTTTGGTTGAAGTGGTACATTTTCACATCTTTTATTGTCGATTTAATTGGATGGATCTTTGGTGGGCTTTGTATGTAAAAAATTTTTATTTTTTCACTATGTTTGTTGTACAAAACCCAACAACATCACCTTTCTAGCTTCCACCACAACTATACTTGACTTGTGCAAATGATCAAAACCCATTTCCACCATTAATTCTACTTAAACCTAAAAAATCCTAGACCTAAACAACTCAAATTGTAACCTCAAACAGTTACAATCTCATTTCTCACTTTGGGGTTTGGATTGTAACACCATACTTCATCACCTTTTAAATTAGACTCATCAGAAAAACTTGCTCTGCTAGGAGTTTAAGAGTCTAGCAATGTGATTTAGAGGTTTTTTGTGGTAGGTTAAAGGGGAAAAAATGGTTGTTGAAAGTTCTAATTGGACTTGCTTCCATTCACGGACCTTTTTTTTTCATATCTTGATTATGGTGATGATGAATGTATAAATCTATTTGTCATGAGAACATGAACTACGTATGATTGATTTACCATAGTGAAGAAGAATAAAGTGGATAAGAGAATGAGAGGAAGAAGAAGATAAAACAATGGGATTTATTTGTAAAGAATTTATTTTTTATGTAATATTCATATAATCATGTGAAGTGCAATAGTTATTTTCAATTTTGACTAATTGGCGATACTAAAAATAAGTGTGATGTTTGGATAATGTCTATTATTTTGTAACGTTTGAATAATATAATAAAAATATAAAAAATAAAAATCAAGTAATTTATTAAATTTAAAATTATAAGCATGGAATCAAATCGAATTATCTTAATTTTAAAATATTAAGATGATTTTTTATTGTTTTCTTACAAAACTGAAACGAAAATACTGAACTAATCAAAATCAAACAAAGAAATATTAGATAATATACTATATGATGTGTATTAGTATTAGCAATATATATTTATATATATTTTTTATTTTGTAAGATTTAGATATTTATTTTATTTTATTAAAATAATATTTTCTTATTAAAAAATCATGAATCTCTTATTAATCGAGCCAAATTTAATCTAATTAAATAATTCAAATTACCAAATTAAATTCAATAAAAAATTTTGAATAGTTTAAAATGAAAATTTTTCTTTTCAATTTAATTATGATTCTTTATTCTACAAATTTTTGATTCAGTACCACGCCTAGTTACCATATTCAAGACCATCACTCCCTTTTTCTGCAATGTTGCTCCTGCCTCGTTCGAGTCGCAGCTCTTTTGTTTTAGTGATGGCTGTCTTTCGCAACAGTTCCCAAGGTGAAGGAGGCGCTCACATGAAGAGAAAATGAGTGATTGTTTATAAGTTTTTGTAGTCAAAAGAAAATTAAGTTAATCCAAAGGGGAGAAATTTATTTGTTAAATTTGACGTCTTTAATTCAAAATACACAATTGCTTAGATGTCCTTTATATGTGATGAGACTGCACAGATTGGCAATGGGTTGACGAGTAATAGTGACAGTGAGGGAATTGGCAGCGATGTGCAAAAGGCCAGTGCGGTTTATTCTATCCGGTTTTTAACTAAAATCAAATCTTATATTTTTCAAATTGAATCGAATAAGAACTTTAAAAAAAAATCAAATAAACTAAGTCGATTAAATCAAATCTTATATACATATAAATAGAATTGAATCAAATTTATAAAATTTTAATATGATTCAATTTCGATTTAATTAAATTACATATATTTTAAATCTAATTGAATTCAATTTAATTTAATTTATTAATAATTTTAGTTTATTCAGTTTTTATATAAAAAATCAAACTAAAACTGAGAATATAAATTTTTTTAAAATGAAAATCAAACTGAATAATTTTTATTAAAAAAATTAAATCGAATCAGTCAAATTAAATCAATTCGATTTCAATCTAATTCAGATTTTGCTCACCTCTAAGAACCGGTAAATGTGGATAGGGAACTGATGAGTTTGGGTGAGGTGGGGGGTGGAAACGGCTCAGAAATTGGATATGTTGGTTGTTGTTTTGGTACAGTGGTGGTGGCAAAAAGATGAGATGGTGATCGGCATATGATAATTTTGGCGACATGAGTGTAATAAGGTGGTTAAGAGTGAGCATTCCACCTGTTTAATTTATTTGATTTAATTTATTATTAAAATTAAATAAAATGAATATTATATTTTAAGAATCAAATTAAATATAAATTTTTTAAAAAATCAAATAAACCGAATCGAATAAATCAAATTTTATATACCTATAAATAGAATCAAACCAAATTTATAATATTTTAGTTCAATTTGGTTCGCTTCAATTAAATTGCACCTATTTTAAATTATTTTAATTTATTAATAATTTTTATTTATTCGATTTATTTAAATTTTTATATAAAAAATTAAACTAAAAATAAAAAAAAATCAAAATTTTAAAATTAAAATTAAATCAAATATATTTTCCCCAAAAAAATTAAATTAAATTGATCAATAATATTAATTCGATCTTTTTGGTTTTTGATTTGGTCAAGTTTTTTGCTTACCCTAAAAGTGATGATGGGAAGAGGTATATGATGAGAGAGACAAAAGATCATTTCTAAACTTAATGAGGGGTAATCTTGACACTTTAAATCTTTGTATGGATTTATTGATTTTAATTGGTAACAAAATTATACATCGAGGTTAAAATATAAAGACATATTAATATAAAAGATGAAATAGTATAATACAATAAAATTGAGATGGTTTATTATCACAATTACCTCATTACATGCTTAATATATGAAAAGAATTAATTTTATAATTAAAATATGTATTTTAATCTCCTAAATTTTGTCTACTTAGCTAGGAAATTTGATTTATTCATATTTAGCTCTCTTATTCAATTTTCATATTTGAATTCATTTAATAATATTATTATTTTAGTTACTTCAGTTTAATATAATTATAGATAAAAAAAACATAGATGGATTATATATTTTAAATAATTAATATCTTATAGTTATTAATTGTTTTAAATAATTATTTAGTACGTTGAATTATATTTATATTTTATACTAATTGAATCATTATGATAAATTTTATTACTTTTATATTTTTTAAAATAAATGAAATAGAAATAAAATTATATTGAAAGTATGACAATAATTTAAATTAATTTTCTTAAACTTTTTTGTGTACAAACTTAATACATTAATTATTATATTTCAAAAAATATCTTATTTCCATTCAAATATAATTATTTTATGTTTTGAAATTATTTGTTTAAAATTTTTTTAAAAAATAATTTTAAATAAAAATATTAAATTCTTAAAATATATTGATTTTGGAAGTTGCGACCTTATATCTAAGGAGAAAATTTGCATAGTCAAATGGAAATAAAGTATGGTTACAAAATTTTGGATTGCATAATTAATAACTTAAAGGAACCTCTCTAAATAGTACAATCTATCCAAATCAAGCATTTTTGTTTAATAAAATTAATTATAATTGATGACATATACATATACATATATAACTAATTGTTTATGTTACATAAAACTCATATGGATAGTTGACAATTGATTTTAATAAATCAATGACTTAACTGAATACAAAAATAAATAAATAAAATATTACTAACTGAAGAACCAAATTGTATCATCCATTGAACTGAAAATAATGCATATTCTATTCAAGTCCATGGCACCTTAGCTTAAAAGGCATACCTAACAAAGAGAACAAAAACAAAGAAAAGAAAACAAAAATATAACATTGCCCCACTACTTGACTTCACTCCAACACAATAATTGGGTCAGGTTGGTATTTGGATTTTTCTAGTTCAAAGTTGATATCATTATTTCATATTTCTCTTTAATACACCCAAATTTAATTGAGATTAAGAGTATCTCTAATATACTTTATATATATTTTATACTCTTTTCCATTGATAATTAATATATTATAATTTTTCATATACTTTATTGATTAATATTTTTAATATTTATTTTTTATTGATCAAAATTAAGAAGAAACAAATTGACATCATTAATATTTATAAAAAAGCAAAATAAAAATATTATCAATAAAAATGCTCTATTTTTTAAATAATACTTCATAAAATTTAAAGAAAAAAACACCATTGAAGATGGTCTAATGTGCTATTAATAAAAAAGTAATAAAAAATTCAAGGGACAACGGCAAATTTCAACTGATATCCAACCAACAGTATCCAAAAAGTGATACGTAACATTACACATGTCATTAGTCTTCACAAAAATATTTCTCTTCCGTCCCAATCGTCTAACAGAAAACAAACAAAAGCTAAGCCTGAAACTTGCAATTTCCGCAAAGCAATCTTATCTCTGCTTTGCAACACCAGACTAGCCAACAATCCAACATCCAAGTTCACACTACATGCTCTTTTTACAGCAAAATCATGCTCCCTTCCTTCTCATCCTACCTTTTACAATTCTAATATTCTTCCGACATGATTAAGGAAAGGCAAGAAATGGAAGAAAACCCAAAGCCAAAGATCAAGAATGCAGACCAAAATCAAAAAAAGCACCTAACATAATTCCAATAGAAACATAGCACTAGCTCTTTTACATATGTGACATCGAAATTTTTTCACAAGAGAATCTTGAGAGTGACTGGTTTTACAATCTGGACGGAGCTTTCCTAACAAAGGCCAATCAAATCTTTAAGAATCCACATCAATCAGCTGATACCATCCCTAGTAGTGCTACAAGTAAATACAAGAAATCATCAAGATGACAGCCGTAGCAGATGCCATTAGTGCAGATTGCAGGGCTGTAGGAGAGGCTATCTTGTACGAGTCCCCCATGGCCAAACCAGCTAACCATGATCCATCTGCCAGCATAGTTTCTCCAGACCCAGATCCAGTTTCGTATCCGGGTACCGATTCATAACCGGATTCTGAACCTGAACCCGAATACTCTAGCCCAGATCCTGAACCTGATCCTGATATCGACCCTTCACCCGGTGATGTTGTTGTGGTTGCCGCCATTGGTGTTGAAAAGCTTGAAGATTTCTGACTGCGCACACACATGTTAACAGAGAACTATCATTCATTCAATTCCCAGCACATGATTATTTATTGATGATCAGCCTCTTTGGTATAAAACAAAGAACAGCATTGATGCAACCCAACAACCAAATTAATCTGTGCTAACTTTATTAATTACTAGATAATAAACAATAACAATAAACTAATCATACAAAAAAAAAAAAGAGCATCTTTGGCATTGCCAGTTGGCCACTACCCAACTCCCACATAAAGAGATAGTGAAACCAACACTTTATTTTGAGGGGATTCAGAGGAGAAGACAGGGAAGGAAATGAGGGGAAACTATCCCAATTGATATCTTCTTCCAAAATGGAGAGAAATTGAGAAAAATCCAATTTTCCAACCAATTTTTTTCTTTATCCATCTATAACCTCAATGACTATTACTAACTGAAACATAGTGCCCATAAATCTTCTATTCCTTCGCCCCATTTAGTGCCCCAAAGAAAGTGTAGAATCAAAGGATTACGGGTTCAGTTCCAAAGATTTACAGGTTCAAATGGACAAAAAATGTCAAATCACATATTGGTCTAAACAACAGAATGGCAAAACGAAAATTTCGAAAGCAAGGAAAAGAGAAGAAAAGAGACGACCTTTGTCCTTACACTGCATCCAACATTATTATAAAGCCTTAACATCAACCACTAACTAAGATTCACTGTTAGATAAGGAGACTAGTACTGTTTTTACTTTACCTTGGGGAAGACGGGCAAAACGTCACCGTATAATCAGCTCCGGTACACGTGAAGGTACTAGTAGCATCGTCATAAGCGTAGCTATACGATCTCGGACACGCAGATTTAAACATCTCCGAATAAACCGACGGCTTACATGTTGCGGGCGCGTTAAACGCGCCACTACAACAGTACTCCGGACTGCCAAACGCCTCGCACGCGCTCTTGCAGGCGTTACCGTCACCGACCTTGAGCTCTGCAGGGCACTGCCTGTTTAGATCCACTGTGCAGCCCGTGGATGCACACATACCCGACCCGCCACTGCCTTCAACTATCATGGGGAGATTATAGCCATCGACAAGGCTGACGTCATAGAAATCCTGGCCGCCTGTTCCTAATGTGAACTCAGCTAAAGTAGCTGGCGGGGCGGCTCCGAGCCCGTTGCACTCAACTTGACCCGAACCACAGTCTCCAGTGAGACAGGAACCGGATCCAGAGTCATCAAAGGTGCAACCGGTTCGGGCCCAGAAACGACCGGACCAGCCGGTTGGGGCTTGGAAAGAACGGGAAGTGTCCTTAGGGAGCTCGAACCCGGTGCTGTCGAGTCTAGGACTGCCTGCATTGGCCAGAATGCCGGGCCAGACTGCGTCTTCGCATCTGTTGACGAAGGTGAATGTAGCACCCCATACACCTATAAACATCACATCAACATCAGAAACAAGAAGAATGCAAAGAAAGTAGTTTTTGCAAAGAGAGGTTAGTGCATTTGATTATTTTTACCTGGGGAAGTAATATGTAGAAGAACAAGGTTGAAAATGAGAGTGGAGGAGAAGCAAGAGAAGCGATCCATGTGTGATGGGTTACTGTTTCGCTCCTTTTTCTTTCTTTAGTTCTTCTTTCCTTGAAAGACTGTATTATGGATTAAGGGAAGTAATGGAGGAGAAGGAGAAGATAATGAGGTACGACGCCGTGGAAGGAGGCAGGCGACAGCAGTGAGAAATGATGAATGTAGCTGAAAACTCATAAACCAACAAAAGGGTTTCAGGGCAAAAGGGAGAGAGAGAGGAAGACAGTGAGTGAGCTGGAGAGAAATGCAAATATGCTATAATAATGGTGGATTCTCTGTCCTCCACTCTCTCTTGCTACTGTGCTAGAGTTGAGTGAATAATTAACGTCCTATTTATTTTTGTATTTCCATAAGTATCCCCTGCAGTTTGCGAAATTATACATGTGTCGCCTGTGCCTTATCATCATTCCCTCGGCCAGGCCGGCCCACATTGGGCCAAAACTTTATCGCTAGGCCGGGGTTTTATACCCGTCGGCAAATTGGGGGTTCACATTTCCATCCAAAAAACACAAAAAAAAAAAAAAAAAAAAAAAAGAAAAAACTTCATTATTGTGATAACGGAATATATTTTTATAGAAAATTTTGTTTTGCACTTATATATATATATATATATATGATTAAAATAATTATTAGACATATAAATTAGTTTATTTTTTAATTTTATATTTATATAAATAAAAATAATAAATTATATAAAGTTGTAAATAATTAAAAATTTTCTAAATACATATATAAAATAAAATTTTTATTAATAAATAAATGAAAAAATAAATTTAAGATAAAATAATAAAAATCAAATTTAATAACTAAATAAGATTTATATAAAATTATGAACAAAGGTAAATAAAAAAACATCAAGAGATAAATAAAATATTTTTATCATTCATTATCAATATACATATTCACTGCAATAATTAAAATATCAAAATAATATTACAATAATATTTTTATTTATAAATATATTTAAAGAAAATTATATAATAAAATTTTACATTTATCAGAGAAGTATTTCTTTATAAATTATATTTTTATATAAATTTTTTATACTTTCATTATTTTCTGAGATTGTATAAAAACTTTTATGGTAGATATTCAAATCTCTTTACATAATATTACATATAATTGTCCATATGAAGAAATATTTTGTGATAAATAAACTTTAACGTTTGGTATAATATAACTTTGAGTTTTGTTGATAGTCATATCAAAATAGAGGTGTATTATAAATTATTTTCTTTTAAAATAAAAAAACTTTCAATTTTACTTAGAGAGAAAGAAATTTTTAATAAGAATACTTATTATCGTGTATATTGTCTCATGATTATTTTAATATGTATGATACTTTTATTGAAATTTTCACAAATTATCCTACAATTACACAAGTCATTTGATAGATTCTAATTTAAATTATATTTTTAAATTTTTATATATTTAAAAATAAATTAACACTAATTTAAAGGTATAAATATTTTTATCCATTATTTCAGTTATTTTATATAATTATAAATTTCACATATTAAAATAATATCTATTATTTTATTTATTCCAAATAATTAAATTTTAATGATTGAAATAATAATTATTTTTATAAAAATTATTATCTACCCAATTAAAATTTATAACCTAATATTGTTATAATCAATTTTAAAAAAAAATTATACCTTTTTATATCCAAAAAAGGCTTTTATAATTAACTATTTTTATAAATAGTATAGTATGGATTTCAAATATCAAAATTTTAAAAGTAAAATAATAATTAGTTTCATAAAGAAATATTATTTATCCAATTAAAATTTATAACTTAAAGTTAATTTAAAAAAGTTTTATACCCTTTAATATTCAAAAAAAATCCTAATTAACTATTTTTATATATAGTATAGATAGATAAATTATATTATCTTAATTTTAAATATCAAAAAATAAAATAATACTAACTTAAAGATATAAATATTTTTATCAATTATTCTTGTTATTTTAAATATTCACAAATTTAAAAGATTAAACTAATAATTGCTTTATAAAAAATATTATTCATTCAATTAAAATGTATAATTTATGGTTATTATTGTCAATTTAAAAATTCTATATCTTTTTGTGTTTAAAAAATATTTTCCTAATTAGCTACTTTTATATATAGTATAGATAATTTATTTATAATTAAGAAGAAATAAGATAATATTTGAATATAAACAATTACAATTATAATTTTATTTGAATAATTATAAATAATTTTTTTTTATTAATTTCGTGTACAACTTATGTTATTACGCTCACTGTAGTAAAGAAATTTTTTTTTACATGTAATAAAATTGAATATTAATTTTTAAATATAGGTAAAATAAATTTATTTATTTATTGTGCAAACCTTCGGTGCAACCCTTTTTTGTCCAAGCAAGTTTATTATGATACACGGTTACTAATTCAAATATTAGTAGTATTTGGTTCAATTTTTGTAAAATTTATTTATAAATAATTTTTAAATTTTAATATATTATAATATAAAATAAAATTTATTTCGAATGAAATGAATTTTGTGTTTGATTTAAGTGTAGAATTTAATAACATATTTTATTTTATAAAATATTTTTATATCATTTTTTAAAATTTTTAAAAAAGTAAAGATATAAAAAGAGAAGGGAGAAAATATAGAGAAAAAGAAGAAAAATGAGAGAGTGAAACAAATAAAAGAGAAAAGAAAAATTAAAGTGAAAGACATTCTAACTAAGAGTGTTTTTATCATAATAAAAAGTTATAATTTTATGATATGTTTATAAATTCTATTAAATTTGATAATTATAATTAATTTCAAAGATTTAATAAAATAGAATTTTAAATAAATTTTTATTCTATACCAAACATAGTATTAGGATAATAAACTAGTTGGAACGATTTATATTTTAGATGAATATGTGTTTTATATTTTTTATACAATTAAAAATTATATACAAATGCAAAAGTTTATGGAATCAAAATTGAAATAAATTTTCAATGAATTTGAACTCTAATTATTAATTTGTGCATTATTAGTTGTATATGTACATATTATATTATAAAATTGATTTAAAGTATAAATTTGTTCCTAAATATTATGTTAAAATTCAAATTTGTCTCTCAATATCAACTGTAGTCAATCAAACCTTTTATGTTAGATCTCACTTTGAAAAATAAAATAAAAATTATACAAAGGCAAAATCAACTAACAAATAGACTAAGTAGAATCTTTTAGTGATAATTGAGTAAACCAATTTCACTTGGTAAGCTTTAATTTCTAGTTATTCGTTTTCTCCTTTTAAAAAATAAAATTTCAGTTTAATTCTAATATGAGATTAAAGCAGAACTAGTTCAGTTTCACTTTACTTTCTAAATTTTTATTTGAATATCTAGCCTCCATTGGGAGTGGACATTCTATTTAAATCGATTGAACTAAATAAAATTAAAAATTAAATACTCAAAAAGCATAAACCAAACAAATTAATATAAAAATTGAATTGATTTAATTTGATTCGATTTGAATTGAATCAAATCACATCGAATTTCTTAAAAATCCTTTTAAATATAATAATATTTCTTCTAATATATTCTTAATATAAATAATTTATTTTTTATAGATTGTTATATATTTTAATATAAATTAGGTTTGGACTATCCTTATCTAATTTAATATAGGTTCAATTTATTGTGATTTATTTTAAATGAATGCAATTCAATTTAATTTAATAAAAATTTTTATTGAAAACGAAACTGAATTTGCTAAATTTTTTTTTTAAAAAAAAAACAAACTTGAATCAATTTTATTTAAACTAAATCAAAAAAACAAACCAATTCAATTTAATTTGATCTTTTAGTTTAAATCATATTGTGTTCACCTCTAGTTCCAACAATCCAATTTAGAGTTATGGTTACCGTTACTTTTAATTTGTGATAACAAAATTCCTTATTTAGGAATCTCAATTACGATTGTTATTTGAGAAAAAGTGTTAGAAATTTTTTTTTTTTTGAAGAATAGTAGGAAGCTTTTCATTAAATAGAAATTGACCTTAGAACATCCATAAAAAGCATCTTGGTGAGTATAAATAAAGAATCTCCCAACCCATACGACTCGGCTATTACACCCTTTAGCCCCTCAAGCAATACAGTGAGCAACCATATTTGCATCCCTCTTGACATGTTTAACTCTCATTCCCATAATGGAAAAACTCCTAATGTCCGTAACCATAATGCCTAGCTGATTAGTGTTATAACGAACACCCCTTATCCTTTGAACGAGTGACAAACAATCGATCTCAACTTCGCTATAAGTCCAGGCCAATTTCTGCAGCCATACAAGAGCCTCATGTAGTGCAGTAGCCCCATATAATTCAGATTTCCCATTGCAAGAAAAGGGAGTAGCCATAGTTGCTTCAACATCACTCCTATGGTTTCTAAGGATAGCCCTAACCGTTCCCTTGTTCATTGTGATATCACAAGTTGCGTCAGCATTTAGATTCAACTCATTACTAGCTAGATGCATCCAACACAAAGTACCCTGATTGCCCCTTGCAAAGCGAATAAGCTATTTGGTCGAGGTGTTTGAGTTGCTCGAAAATTACTTGGCCTTGTCATAACCCTAAAATAACAGAATGAGAAGGAACATTGATATTCTCCCAAACCTTTTAATTACAAGCCCACCAAATTCCTTCCAAACAAGCTACAAAATTCTCACATTATTCGTACTCTAGATCTGAAAAAACATGTTGCACCCAATTGCTCTAAGAAAATCAAAGACTCCACATCCAAAAAGGTGAAATCAACTAGCATTGCCTAGCCCAAAGGCACAATTTGAATACATGCAGCTTTGATTCAAAGGTAGCTTTGCATAGCGGGCAAACTAGATCAACATCAATATGGTTAATTGCTAAATTATCTTTAGAAGGAACAAAACCAGAATATAAACACCACAAGAATATTTTTTGCCTTTTTGGAACATTAAGAATATTTTTTGCCTTTTATGATTACTATCCAAAGCTTGATCGGATTAATTGTACTCCATAGCAACCTAATATTTTGACTTGATCAAATATTGCTAATCTCTTTTATACCACCAACCCAACATGTCAGGAACAGCCACATTAAAGTTAAGAATAGATGTAATGAGATCAACATTTCGACTACAAAAGTTTTTGGAAATGATATGCATATTCCACTCTTAGTTCACCAATAAATCACATACTTTGGAAATGATATCCATATTCCACCCTTAGTTCACCAATAAATCACATACTCTTCGTAGTCTCGTTACTACTAGTTTAGGCATGATGAGTTTGAAAGAGACCGATTTTGGCATGGATCATCCCAAATGGAAATTTGAACCCTATCACCAACACTCCAAATTAAACCCTTAATCAGTGAGGGAATTAAAGCTACCAGTCTTATAACTATAATTCACTGAGACATTACAATTAGCTTGAAATAAACTAGATTCAGGAAAATATTTGGCCTTGAGCACTCTAGTTGTTAATTAAGTTTCATTTTTTATTAGGCTCCAACATTGCTTTATTAGCATAGCTAAGTTAAACTCCTTTAGCTTATAGAATCCTAAACCTCTCTACCTTCGATCGATACAGGTGACCCCAAAAAAGCCTAGTGAATCCTCTTTCCACGGCTATTTGTGTCACCCCACAAAAATGAATTCATGAGTCATTGTAACTCATCCATTATCTTCATCGAGATATTAAAAAAGGAACATAGGGAGAGCCTGAGCAACTGCCTTAATCAAAACAAGAATAAACAAAATCAGGGTATTAGGTGGACTTACAATTTCATGTTGGAAATCATGGAGGCGCAAGAACCACATGCTTAGGAGGTGAGTAATCCATATAGGAGGAGAGGGAGCAATTATTGTATTAAGAGCTAAAGTACCAACATTTATTAAACTATCAACTATATCCTCAGTTTCATTTGTGAAAGAATTAATACGAATAAGATTAACTTTAGTCATATTATGAGAAGAAGTAGGAATGGAAAAGAAAGGTATATGTTGAAGAAATACAACATGATGAAACATAATGTTTGACTAATTAGATCAAAATAGAGATATCCTTTTTGACATGCACCATAACTTAGAAAAACACAAATAATATACCACAAAACAAATAGAATCAACCACATGCAAGGAAGAATAATCAATCATATAGCCATACAACTTCTTATAAGGAAAAAAAAAAATGCAAAGTCAGAAATCTATCTTTCAAATAAGCTATAATGAAATCGCGTCTCCCTAAAATTCGTTATGAACATAGACATATGACAAGAGAGATCATCAGTCTTAACAAGATGTCTACATTTCCTTTCAATAACACCATTTTGTTGAGAAGTATCTATATAAAACGTTTGATGGATCGTTCCATTGGAGACAAGTAAATTTGTAAAAACATGAAAAATATACTTCCCACCCATATGACACCTAAAACACTTGATAAGAACTCAATGTTAAAAAGTTTTGACAATACCTTGAAAAGCATTCAAAATACTTAAGAAATCAGAATGATGTTTCAAAATCCAAACCTAAATAAAAGATGACACATAGGTGACAAATGGTGCAAAGCAGCAAAATCTAAGATCTAATCGAAAGAAGATATATCTACGGTATTATAAGATGACAAACTTATATTAGAGAGAAAGATATGGCATGTGGCTATGGTTGTGACTATGGTTGTAGTTGTGTAGCAAGAAAGTTTTGAAGCTGCACAATCATAACTGGATCTTGAGATGAAATAGCCATTACAGTATTAGGAAAAGGTGATTTGGAAGACCATTGTGGTGATTGATTTTCAAGACTCCATGGCTTAGATTATTGAGAGTATTATAATCATTGTTGAGACTATCGGGAGCTGTTGCTGACCCTTACTCAATAATTTCGAACACTATGTCTTCCAATGATCTTTTTGTTTATAAAAGTTGCATTTATCAAGAACAATTGTTTTATGTAACCTAGGCTGATAACAAAAAGTTTTTTTGGTATTGCAAACATTAATGGAATGGATATTGGAGAAAGTTCCTTTCCTACACGAGACGTAGACATATTTTCTAAGCCAACAATTCACTTACAATTGAATCAACATAAGGCAGTAGGTTGTAATATAAAATTATCCTATGAAGCTCTTCAAATTATCATTTAGGATCATCAGAAATTGAATCATAAAATTACTCTTCTCTTCAAACAATATAAGCAGTAAACACCTGTAATTTTGCAATTGTATAAGTATCAATGGATCCCATAAATATGTCCTGATAGAATAGAATCCTTAGATGCTTATATTCTTTGGAAGGCATCTTTATCAGTCTCTAGCTAATAATGTTTTCTAAAGTTAGACGATATAAATAATCTTGCAAGATATTCTCAACTATCTTTGATAGTTTCATATTTTGCTAACTGGGAGCCTATAAAATCTTAAAAGAATTATTAATATAAGTGATCATTTTCAAATCATCTGCTTCTCAAACATTCAACAACTCTGTAAAATTTTATATTTTCTTTTTAATGGGTCTAAAATAAGTGTCTGAAATAAAACTCCATATATTTATACCTTTCAAAAGATTTTTCATAATATAGCCTTAATATGAATAATTCTTTCCATCTAATTAAATATTAATTACTTGAAGCAAATCATCTCTAATGCAAGCTATATCAACAACGTAAAAGAAATCAAATTAAAAGAAAATATGAAATCAAATCGAAATCAAATCAAAGCTAAAGGCAATAGCATCAAATATCAAATCAAAGCCAAATGAAATGATCATAATAGTAGCAAAAGTGAAACTAAAGCAATCTATCTATATGAGATTAAGAAATGAAAAAAAAATTAAAAAAAAGCAATTCATCATAAGACTTTGAAGAGAAATGAAAAATAAAGTCATCAAATCTTTCTTGGCTGGTATTGATTCATATTCTCTGTTGGCGAGATCCATTTTTATTTTATAATATTTAGTTTAATTCTTGATAATTGTAAGCATGTTGCGTCACAATTTGCTAGGTTGCAATTTTGTTTTGCTAAGCGTTCAGTGAACACAGCAACTTATGTGCACTGCTAGCTAGTGAAGTTGGTTCTCTATTTGATAGTTTGGACTGGATTATAAAAGTTCCTTTGGATTTCATTAAAAAAAAAAAAAAAAGGCAATGTTTCTAATATTTGTTTTTAGACGCTATAAATAATTAGTTCTTAATAGCAAATTTTGAAGAGTTTCGGAGCCTAATTGAGTTGAATTGATATTGAAAGGCCAAATTGACTTTTTATTTTTTTATAAAGTTTAAAGCAGATATATGCGTTAAACCTTATTACATTAAATATTCTTGAAATATTAAATACTTATTCATCATTTAAACATAAGCAATATAATATGAATTCACCATCTGTTATAAAATTATTAATTTAAGTATATAAATAAGTTGACTTACTTTTGAGCTATTTTAAAATTTAAGTTTGGCAAAAATAGGGGTGTAATTGGTATACTGTGGTTACCAAAACCGTCATTTTTTATAATACTGCATAATACCGATACCGTAGAAATATAATGCACATACCGATACCGTTAAAGATGAAAACCGTAAAGACCGATACCATTAATATAACGTGGTATTATTGGTATCCGATACCGATACCGAAATTACAATATATTTTTTAAGTTAATACAAATAATATTTTTCAAATCAATACAAATAATAAATAAAACATCATAATTCAAGTCACAACATAATTTTACAAACACAGTTTTGTTAATAAAACAAATACATTCATCCAAATAAACAAATTTCAATTCTCAAAAACAAAAATAAATTTCAATCCAAAAAGAAATTATAATTCTAAAAAAAAACATACTAATAGTTTTATTAACGGTATACCATTTAAAATTTTCAAAGAACCGAAATTGATACCGATACCACTAAAATTTGAATTTTAATACCGAAAATTTTCGATATTGATCAGTATCGATATTTATTAGTATTGACGATGCGGTTTTTGGCGGTATGTCATTTAGATACTGTGAAACTTATACCTTTAGGTAAAAATATGTTTAATATTAATTTGATTCTTTAAATTAATAAGCAAAGATTGAAGTCATCAATATTTAGCATATAATTTTGTGAGTCAAGTTTAAAATAAATTTGTGATAAGTCTTATAAATAATTTTATTACTAATTTTAATTTTATATTTAAAATTATATATATTTTTCATAAAATTATAATTTCAAAAGTATATATATAAATAATATATTTTATCTTAAAATTTATATTTATAATATAATATTTAATTTTTTTTTTATAGTTCTTCATACAATACTATTAAGTATGTTAAGATTTTCAAATAAGTCTTTAATTTTTGGAAAAAAAAAAGTAAAATGTTAACTAAAATTTTAATTTTAGAAACTAATTAATTAAATAAAAATTTTTATATTATATCATTAATAATATTACACTATAAAATAAGAAAACTATAAGATATTCAATTTATAAAAATATAAATTAATAAATTTGCACTTAACTAAATTAATTTTATACAAAGTTTTAGTTAGAATTTGTGGAAATTAAAATAAATTTAAGCAAGTTCAAATAATATTAAGATAAAATTAACCAAATTTAAGATGAGTACGAGTCTTTAATGACGAAATTTAATTGGAATTGAGATGAACTCAAATAATTTACTCATTAAACAAGTTAGAGTCTTTAATGATGAAATTTAATTGGGTTTGAGATGAACTTAGATAATTTACTCATTAAACAAGTTAAAATTTAAGTGGGATAAATTTCTCAAATACTAATTATTATCTCTTATTGATTCTTGGATTGCCTTAAGCTTCACAATTAATATTTTTAAAATTGAATTAAGGACTACATTAATTAGTTGATTAATATGTTTGATCAATTCAATTGATTTAATTTAATAAATTATTTTAAAAATTAGTAATATATTAATAATACTTTTAAAAATTAGAAATTATTAGTAATATATTTTTAAAAATTAGAAAAAATAATAATATATGAAAACATATTTTTAATATCTAAATTTTCAGTAAAATATTATAATTTTAAAAATTTTAAATTTTAAATAAAATGATATAATTTTAAATTGAAATAATTTTATTTTATTTTTATTTTTATCAATTTTTCTTAATAGACTAATTTTTAATATTATCAAACTAAACTATTAATCAATTATTGATTTTACTAATCTTACTTGTCAGTCTAGTTCAATTTTGAAAATATTGTCTACAACTCATTTACACCTAATGTTATTATAATATTTTAGAAAAAAAATTATTAGAGTTTTAATGAAATAATAATATTATACTTTAAAATATTTTTTTAATAAACTTAATAATAATTTAAAGGAACCCTCTTTACTACTTTTTTTTCCTTGGATTTTTTTCTATCTTTTCATTCCTTTTGCCTTTTTTTTTTTCAAGTTTTTAGTATTTTTAAATTATCATACTCGAGCATATAAAAATAATATGATGTTTCTAATTGTTAAATATCAGAATATTTGTTTGGAAAATAATACATTTTGTAAATAAAAATAATTAAAATTACTATAATATTTCAATAGTAATTTTTTTTTGGGTGAACTCAATAATAATTGAAGGAAACTTTTGTATTACATTTTTTCTTGGTTTTTTTTGTCCCTTGAATTTTATTTTGTGCCTTTTTAATTTATTTAGATTTTTCAAATATTTTTAGTTGTTAAGTTTAGCTATTTTTAAGCTTTTTAATTAGGTGACTTGACATGTTAAAAGCTTAAAATAACAACTTTCTTTATTCATCACTGATGAATGACAAAATTCTTTATGTTTTGAAATCAGAATTTTGTCAAAAAATTTTATCAATAATCTAAATCTAATATATGCATATTTTATTTATAATATGTATGAAATTACTTTCTAAAATTATTAGTTAAAATTTATAAAAATAATAATTTTTTATGTTGAAATATTTTTATAATGCAAGATTTAAATATTTATAGTTTTGCATACAATTATTAATCAGTATATTAAATTTTAAAATAAATTTACTTTCTAAAATGTATTAGTTGTATGAAAAGATGAAGACTCTATTGAATCCATCTATAGAATCCATCTAAGCTGTTGAGCCTTATAGTTAAATTCAAATTGGGTCAACTCATTTTTGGTTCTCATTGTGACAGTGATTTAAAATTTTTGTCCTCACTTCTTACCTTTTTTTTAATTGTTTATTTAAAATATTTTATTTTATCATTTCGCTATCCATAAGTAATCATTAATTCAAATTTCTAATAATGCCATATAGCTACTCTAAGAATATGGGGAGCATATATACCAAAAAATATATATATAATGTTCCTACATTTTATCAAATGACATTGAAATAACCCATGTATGTTTACAATTATTACTAGGAGTATAAATACACCAATACAACTCGCAAGTTATTCAAAATTAACTCTAGAAATGTTTAATATTGATTCAATATTAATCAACTTGAATTTAAGTTATTTGAATAATTTATCAAATTGAGTTTGAATATTATAATATTTGCTTAGAGGTTCATAAGTTTAATTAAGTTATAGTATTTACTTTTTTATCTTGTATATTTTATAAATTTATAAACAAAATAATTGAGTCAATTTAAGTTAATTTAGATTTTGAGTTCAATCGAGATTATTCGAATTTAAATATGATATTTTAAACACTAGTCGAGTCGAACTTGAATATTTCATCAAACTAAACTTGAGTTTGAAAAATAAAGTTTAATTGAGTTGGAGTTCAAGTTCGAGTTGAGCTTGGGCTTCTAATTTTACAATTGAGTTCGAGTTTTAACATAATTTAACTTGATTCGGCTGTATTACTTCCTTTTATTATTGCTATAAAAAAAATTATTTAAGATAAAAACTAGTCAATCAAGAGTGTATTTGTTATTGCTATGATTTTTTTTTATTTTTTTCAACTTCAAAAAATAAATACTGAAAATATTGTTTTAAAATTTTATTTTTATCATTTTCATATTTATTAAAAATATTTATAAATAAAAAATAAAAGTCATAAATTTTAATTTTGAAAAATAAAAAAGAGACCTAAATACATCCCAAGGTTATACACCATATGATAGTCTTTCGAGGCTTTGCATGAGAGTCTTAAAATGGAGATTAATAAATGATGAAAAGGCAATAAAATAAGTTAATAAATGTGAAGTAATGGAATGGAATCAAAAATAATAAACTGTCAATCATCTTACTTTATTTAAGAGTTTTTAAAAAATAATATATAATTAAAAGAAGCAATAACATTAACTTTATTTTGGAGTTTTAAAATATAAGAGGATGGTTAATTAAAAAATATTAGATTGACAATTATATCTAAGATACAAAATATTGTCATAGAGTATTTAGCCATTATCAAAATACTTCAAAGTTATATTTGTCTTATAAAATATTTTATTTTTAACTCCTTTTTCATTCTATTGTATACCTCTCAAATTAGGGTTAAAAAAATGAACTTAAAACATTTTCAATCCACTTTTTATTCAATCTAAATCTTTATTATAAAAAGTTATTAGAAAAAATAAGATTTCAACCCACTCTTATCTCTAAATTTTAGATTAGATAGTGAGTTTGATTCTCTATATTTATAGAGCCAAAATTCACTCTCTATATAAAATATAATTAATACAATCTAGTTTTCCATACTTATTAATAATGATTATTTTGTATTCTATTGGTTTTATTTCTTAAAAAACTTTTTTTTTCTCTATTCCCATAATATTCAAAGATGTTTTCATGGGATAAAACAAATTAACATTAAATATTTTTAGTGAATAAAATAAAATGAAAAGTGAAATATAAAGTGTCTATTGGACTTAAATAAATATATTTGCTCTTTATTTAAAAATTCTTTGAGATATTTTTTATTATTCAAAATATGTTTTTTATTTTAAAGAGTATCATTGGAGATGCTTTTAGAATGTTAAATCATGTAAAAAATTAATCTCATTAACTTATTCTCCCATCAAAATTATACTCTAAAATAAAACTAATTCTTTACATTCATTCTCATTTCATCCTTTAACCCTTATTGTCTCTCTTTCACGCAGACCCTTAAGGTATAGAAAGGGACGGTAAGAAGAGTAATAAAATGAAATGTATATAAAATTAATTTATTTTATTTTATTTGAGAGTTTTTTTAAGTTTAATGAATACAAATTATTTATAATCTTTTCATTCTCTTTTTTTACTAAATGGAAATTATTTAAAATTATTTAATTCTCTTTTTAGCTCCCAATTTAGAGTTAAGAAAAATGAATATTTAAAGGTGAATACATATAAATTTTTAATTTATATTACGTTCATTCATATCATAAAAAAAAACTCTCAGATGAAATTAATTTATTAATTTTTATTTATATTAAATCTTTGACTCTCTAACCCATTTCTTCCAAAGATAAGTCTTACACATTACTATCAATAGATTTACCCGTATCGGTTTGAAAGACCCCGGTTCACTGCTGTGGTTGGTTGCACAATCCCAATTCACCATAGGCGCTAGGCTTTTCCGCCCTAAGCCAAAGCCGGGGTTGCGCACGGCAAAAGGTGCAAGTCTGGGTTGTGGCAGCGCTTTATTTTCCTAAACAAGTCAGTCAAAAAAGAAACGCAGCTTTGTTAAGATCAAAGAGGGCCCACCCATCATCTTTGTCACCACCAAAATACTAATAGGAAAATGCCATTCCACGTCACTCCAACATGGCTGAGATGTCAACTGACTGGAGGTGGGTCCAGCTGTTCTATTGGCCAGTTTCAACCCACATCATAATACAACGTGGAAGGTGTATCTCAGGTCCAGTGCAATTATGTCTTGAGCATTGGATTCCGTTTCGCCTCTCTACTTTTCACGGTTTTTATTTTTCGGTACATTTAATTAATTTATTGGAAGCAGAAATTTTTGACTGAAGCGTTATAAAAAAAGCTGATAAAGTGAAAAAAAAAAATCATTATTAAAGCACACTGACATTCGGGTACTCAGCCCACTGCCTCAGTGCCCTGTCTCCGGGGAGTAAAATAGGTACCACATAAACATTAGCTAATAATATCACACGACTTTTTTTATTAAAATATATAATTTAATAATATATTTAAAACTTAGAATCAAATATATATTTTGTTATTACAAAGTTTTGATATTTTAAAATTTTAAATATAAAAGTCAATTATAGAAGTATAAAAATTAAATTAAAAAATATAAAAATAAATATTAAGTATAAAATTTTTGTAAATTAGAAAAATAAATAGTAAAATGCATCTTAAAATTTTATGATAATACCAATATCCGAAAGATGTTCTATCATTAAATTTTCTATTTTTTTAAAGTAATTATGTGAAATTAAAAAATATTTATAATTTTAATTATATAAAATAATTATATGTTATTAAATTATTATTTTATTAAAACACTTAAATTATTATTTTTTATAAGAAATAAAAATATAATTAAAAATAATTCATATTTTAATTTTTTAACATGATAAATAAATGAAAAAAAAAGTTTCTAAAATAACATATATAAAAAAGTACGTATAGAGTAATCTTAGAAATGATTCTCTTGAATAAATTTTGGTATTTTCTAGGCTCGGGTCTGGCCCACCCACAAAAGTTGGTTCGACCGAGCGGAACCCAATGAATTAAACGGGCAAATTACATTTGAGGAGCGTCCTCCTCAGACGTGCAGTAATGCCTTTTTCCCTTTAACCATCCAACCTATTTTAGTTACTATTTATTTTTTTCAAAAATCAAAAAAATAAATTATTTTGTTATTTCTTTTTTCCGTATCACTTTAACTTTACCCAGTATTTGAAAAAGAGAAAAATAAGAAAAAAATAAAAGAGAAATAAAAATTTCCTCAGTTTGAAAGAGTATGCAAGAGGGAAGAAAATGCGAGAGGAAGGAAAATAAATAGTATTTTATCTCTATTATTTTCTTTTTCAAATAAAGAAAATATGAGATATTAGAGATATTTTTTGTAAATTGATAGTTCTACCCCATACAAAAGATTATGAAGTATTGGTGAATTATTACTTGAATTGATATTTAATATAAATGTATGATAATATTTATTAAAATTATATAATGTGTATAATTAATGTGAAAAATTAGACAATTACAACTTTAAAAGTAGTGATTTTGTTATGTTTAATATTGGTATATTTTTTTAGTTTAATTTTTTTATTCTCTCTAATTTATTTTGGTAAGTAGATAATAAAAAATATATGAAATAATAATTTTCTTTCTTCCCTTTTTATAGCCAAACATGAGGAGAAAAAAATAAAGAAAAAATAAATTTTATTTTTTCTTTTTATTTTCTTTTCTCCATATATAATTTTCCAGACGTAGAGGAAGTGATTCTTAATAAATAAGTTACACGAAAATTGTTTTAGTTAGTATCAATTCAATAAAAGAAAATACCCTTTACAAGCTCTTCAGAGGCTCCACATGAAAAAAAATGGATGGCAAAACTTTTATTAATGTTAGGGGTCGACTTTTCAATGCAAGTGATACGAACTTTATAAATAAAGTTGTAAGATTCAATATGAGTATTGCAGAATTGAACACAAATTTTTTGAGATATGCTAAAACAGGCTTAAGAAGAACGTTAATCCAATACCTATAGATGAGGTAAGAACTAAAAATATATATTAAAAAAAAGAGGGTAGATACCACACTTAAAAAAGGATAAAAAGTGAATGATAAGTCAAGTTTTAGAACGCCACAAATAAATTATTTTAATAAGTCCCTAAAATCCTTAAAAGAATCAAAATATAATTCATCACAATTGGAGAGAAATAATATGTTTATATTAATTGATGAATTATTTGACTAAGAGACATTACACTCTGTTTATAAATATATCAAGTCCTATTTTAAATAGGAAAATTAAGTCCTAAACAACTTTCTACATAGAATTCTAAAAGAAAAAAGATAACTAATTTTAAGGCAACTAGAAAACTAAGTACTAAACTAAAGAGGAAATCTATTGACAACTTAAATAAGAAAAAAAAAAGTACTAAACTAAAGAGGAAATCTATTAACAACTTAAATAACAAAAAAAAAAAAAAAGAATTCCTCTTTTAGAAGAGATATAATTCGGCCAACACAAATAAAAAAAACTCAATTCACATAGGTTTAAGTATTCTCTAATTCAGTGTAAACTAGATAATAATAAGGCCGTTTTTTTCCCTTGATGAGCTCTTGGTATCTTCACTCCTTTCGGACAACCAATTAACTTGTATAATCTTTAAATTTTTGTCATTGAATAATTTTTTGTGATTTTCAAATTTCAATGATGTACAAATCCATATCTTCTGTATTAGTAAAAATAAGGCTTTTAGCTCTTCTAATTTGGCTTGCATGAGTAAATAGAACGTCTTTAAAACTTTAGTAGTGCCTTTTGAAACTTGATTATGATTTTTTAATAGCTCTCATTATTCTTTAAAGCTTTAACGTTGCTCTTGTGTTGGTTCTCATCAAAAAGTTTTTGGAAACTTTTTATTTACTCTGTTATAGATTATATATTTTATTATTTACAAAAGGATTTTTTATGAGAAAGGGATCAGTTGACACAGAGAAGAAAGAGTGTTAATTAGGGCTGACCATTTGGTCGGTTCGGTTCAAACCGAACTAAAATTATGAAAACTGAATAGACCGAATTTAGTTTAAATTCAAACCAAAACGAACTGAAATTTAAAATAAACCGAACAGAAAAAATCAGTTTAGTTCGGTTCGGTTTTCGGTTTTGGGCTCAATGGGCTGTTGGACTTTTTTTATCTTATATAAAACAATTTATTTTTAGTTTTTTAAACTCAAATTAAAAGAAAAATTAAAAAATTCCACAAAATCAGTTTATTCGTTCTATTTGATTTATTCAGTTTTCTCAATTTTAAACCGAACCAAAATTAAAAATCGAAATTTTTTATTTTTTTAAATCGAACTGAACCGAATAGACTGAATTCGCTCAGTTCGATTCGATTTTTCGGTTTCGATTCGGTTTTGCTCACCCCTAGTGTTAATAAGAGTGAGTTATAGTTCCGCATTACTAGTGGCGAGAAGAGGAAACAAATGTATGACTTTGGCATTATAGCATAAGAGTATTATCCATCGACTATATCTTCTTTTACTTTGTCTTTTTTTTACGCTAGTCGGTCTACTATTTTGGAGCAATAACTTCAATAGATACAGGTAGAGTAAGCTCATCAGTAGTAATCGATAGGTCAACGGTGGGAGCAGATATGATAAATGATGCTACAACGTGAGGTCGATAGGATTCATTTCATGGCCGAGCAGCAACAGCAGCAATCGCCACAAGAAATAAAATAACAACTTCAACAGTTTATTCAGTCCATTTGACCTCTAGTCAACCGTCCTCCTGGTGATCACTCCACCCAGCATCAATCTCTCCCACTATCTACTGATCCTCAGTGAATCTTCTATTTTTTATTTAGCATTAAACATTTGAATATTAAAATTGTATTTCTTTAACAATAAATTTTTAAACCTTTAAACTTCATATATATATATATATATATTGTCAATAATATTTTATAAATTCTTGAAATTTTATAATCTTTATAATAGTAATTAATGTATTTATTACTATTAAAATCAACATTAAGAAATACATATTCAATATTTATTGATGGATCTATCTAGGAAAAGTTTGGTATTGACTTTATCTAAAAAAATTCTATCATTAGTATTTATCAATCGAATTGCTGATGAAAAATATAGAAAGGAATGAAGTTAAAAAATAATTGCACACGGATTTACCAAGAAAAATTATGTTGTTAAATAGTTACCTATAGTTTTTATTTAGAGAAAATTTTATTATTAAATATTTACCTACATATTTTATCTAGAGTAATTTTCATTGTTAAAATTTTATCAAGGAAAATAGTAAACTTAGATTTTCCTAAATTACCTAGAGAAATTTTAGCTTTACCTATAAAAAATTCCTAGGAAAATTACTAAGATAAAAAATTTGTCTATAAATTTTGATCAACTAATTGAATAACTAGAAAATATAGTCATTAGCATTCCATCGATAAATTAAATTTATTGGTGGATTTCTTCAATTTATCTAAAAACATTTTTATAGATAAACTATATACGTTCTATAGTAGTATAAAATATTTCTTACTCAAAATAATCATAACTTATTCTAAGAAACTTCAAATTGCAATATGTTTCTTTTGGTGGAAACTAGACTTAAACTAAACTCAAAGTTATTTCTTTTTATGTATGGCTCACCATCTAAGTTTTTGTAAATTGACCTATAAAAAATTTTGAATTTAACTTATTTATATGATAGCATCAAATTCAACATGATCTTCTATTAAAATGTTCTTAATTTTTTGTACACTTTAAATTTGTGCATTGTTTTAATTCTATAAAAACTAAACTTCTTTATATTTCTAATAATAAATTATTACTCTAATTATAGCTTAAAATGTACTCTTCTATAGATATGTTTAACTGCCTTCTTCTAAATGAGCGATATATGCTCCATCCATATTTTGTTATCATTTTGAGCACTTAAAATATTTTATATCTTCTAAGAATCACTTTCATGAATATTTTCTTTTATTTTTTTAAAATTAATTGACATATAAATTTTTAAAAGAGATGTTAAAATTTTGTTGATATTTTCTCATATTTAAAATCACTTAAAGCCAATGACATTTAAGTCTTGGGCTCAAATACAGTAAAATCTCTGCATAGTCATAGTTTGGGACCATACTAATTTTATTACTATGAAGAGGTTTAAACTTAATAAAAGTGTAGGTACTAAATTTTATACATTAAGTATATATAAATAAATAACTATTTGCTATGAGAAAAAAAGAATATAATTGAATATTTTCTAGCTCTAAATACAATACGTATAGTTTAAAATTATTTATGAACACGTTATTAATCTAATTGATGAAATAATAGTAATGAGAGAATATTTGTATATTTCTAACACTATTTAAATAAATGTAAAGTTTTTTGAAATTAACTTATATATTTTCAACACTATATAGGTAAATGTAATAGTCTGTTGTTTATTTCTTTTTTCAATGTTTGTACATGCTTTATTAATTAATTATATTAAAACACATATAAATAATGAAATAGATAGTATAACACTATTATCTTAAACCTTTAATGGGTAACATAGTGTGTATATATATATATATATATATATATATATATATATATATATATATATATATATATATATATATATATATTATTGTGTAGAGACATATTCTTAAGATGAGACTTTAAAATGTTATAATTTATTACAATGTAGACTTTATTTTTATTTACAATGAAGTTGAGTCCACAATTTTTTATGATTATAAAGAGATTATTCTCATATAGAGGATTAGTATGCAGAGGCTTTACTGTACCTTATATGAACGCAATTTCCCCAATCATAATATTATTCCCCCCTTTGGATCCTCTTTCATCTGTTGGTTTGTCAATTATTTTCACCTTTCTTATTGACGAGCCTTGTTCATCCATGGGAGTGCCCACTGTTCCTTCTTTCTTAATATCTCAAAAGGCAACGCTGCAACTTGGGAGAAAAGAAAAAAAGAACCTTTGAAAAAGTTTTATTATCACACAATTCTGTCCTTTCATTTAGAAAGAAAGTACCATGACAATATTTCTTCATTTTCTATTACATAATTAGGATGATAGAAACTATAACTATCAACGGGCTCATTTTTTTTTAAATGATTAATTAAAATTTAAAATAAAAATATTCAGTATTAATTTTTTTAACCCAAATTTATCAAAGTCCTAAAATGATTTTACTATGGGTCCTTGAGTCACGGGTTTATCTGTGCAGTCTAACCCCAACTGTTCTAATAAATGTGGCAAATAAGTGGAGTGAGTTTGGATAAAGTAACTTTTGAGTCACTGTCTTTTCAAACGAGCTTAGGCTCAGGGGTGAATTAGATTCAACCCAATTTAAAAATTTGAAATTTTCAAAATCAGATCGAAATTTTAAAAATAAGAATCGGTGTCCTCTTAGATTTTCAGTCCATTTTGGTTCAATTACTTATAAATTGAAGACGATTCAATTTAATTTTTCAATTTTTATAGAATAGTTAAATTCAGTTCGGTGTCGGTTTGAGCGTTCGGTTATTTTAATTTTTTCACTTTAATTATCTAAGGACTAAAATAAATAGGTGATCATTTAATAAATTATAACCAATAGCTTATACATTAAATATTAAATTAAAATTTTTTAATGTTTACTACTAGTTTAATAATTAATAAATAGTCTAATTATTAATAATACATACTAATTAAGTGAGTTAATTAATAATTATAACACTTATACACACACACATAGTTTGATTCGGTTTATTCGGTATGAGACAATTACAATACTGATTGATCCTGGTTATTCCAGTGTTCAGTTCGGATAATATAAAATTTTTGGTACCATCTCATTTTAAAAAATTAGTATAATTCAATTCAAATATTTTACTATTCATATCAGAGATTTTCGATTTTAGTTCGACCAATTTGAAAATCTTCAAGTTTCATATTCGCCCCTACACAAGTTGGATCACTTAGAGTTATAGGCATGTTGAGCCATTGAATCAATATAGAAAAAAATTTAAATATTTCAATGTCATTTTTTAAGTTTTAGATTAAATTAGATCAAATTACTTATAATTGTGATTGTTAAAAAATATATTATTTTTATTTTTTGAATGAATTTTTAATAGTTTAATAATTTAAATTAAATTAATCAAATTAATTTATAGATGATCATGTAATCTAGTAGTTAAGAGGTGATATCCTAAGAACAAAAGTTCCGGATTCAAATCTTATTATTAATGATGAGTTTCCTTCAATAAGTATTTGTTGACGTATACCCTTTCCATCCGCTAACATCTAGTCCCGACCAACTATGTGTCATGGCTCCGCGGAAAGTAAAAAAAAAAAATTGAGTTGATCCGTTTATTGGATCATATATATATATATATATATATAATACTGTAAATGGGTTCTAGTAATTACTGTGACAATTTTATAGTGTGGTTTGTGGTTTTGGTTTCTTTAACACCATAAATGGGTTCTAGTAATTACTGTGGCAATTTTGCGGTGTGGTTTGTGGTTCTGGTTTTTTTTTTCTCTCTCTCTATATACACGATATTTTAATGGTTATTGTAATTTGTATCTATCCATAGTTATTATACTTTCAATTTAAAATTAAAAATATAATAATTTTGATCATTTTGATTTACAATTAATGTTCACATTGAAAACTTTAAGCATTTATTAATCAACTATAAAAACAGTAATTATTAATAAAGACGTAATCATTTAAAACTCTCTCATATAATATACTTCTTCCATCTTAATATTATAGGTCATATTTTCTTTTTTAAAAATATAAAGAAATAGGTTACTTTCTATATTTACATGTTGGTTTAGTTATAAATTGTCAAATTTACTCCTTCATTAATTGTCAAATATATCTATATTAATAATTAAACATTTCTTAATTGTTTTGCATTGTAATTTTCTATACTTCTTTCTCCATGGTTTCAATGCTATGTGATTAATAAGATTTTACTAAAAATGAAAAATCATTACTAAAACTGAAAAATCATCTTATATACTGTCAACTATAAATAAATGAAAGTATTTTTTTGGTAAATTTCATAAAATTCAATGTACTATAATAAATAATATGAAATGACTTTTTAATAAAAAAAAAGTGATTATTAACTAATAAAATCTAACTTTTTAAATTCTTATATAAAAAATTGAATTATAATATTAGAACAGAGGAAGTATATATATAATTGATTTCTTCTTTGAGCCTACTGCTATAACAATGGAATTAGAGGTTGTAGATCGCCATGTTCACACATATGCTGACCTTGCACTCACTGATGAATAAATTTACTTTTATTGAATAGAAAAGGAGTTGGGATTCCTTATTTCCTCACTTTTCTGTGTGGGGCAAAGATTTTCATATTAGTATATATTATTAATTTTAATATCTAAATTAGTTTTACAAAATTATTTGTTATTTTTCAAATAATTATATGTAACATAGCTTATGTTGTTATATTATATTATAAAAATTATCATTTCAAAAAATTTTAAATAAAATTTTTAAAATTAATTGTCATAAAAAAATCTTTTAAATAAGAAATTAGAAAATCTAAATAGTAAAAATTTTAAACAGAAAATATAAGATCATATATAAGGATGATAATGGGACAGAGATTCTCCACCGCTCCCACCGGAATCCACTTCGATATGATAGAGAATTCTCGCCTTTTTCTCCCATGGAGTGGTGGTAGGTATTATACCCCCACGCCGCAATTCACCATGTCGATCCTCAAAGTAGATCTCTATAGAGACTTGAAAATTTTAATAGATTTTTATAATTTTTTATATTTGTTAGATGAATATTTTATATTTGTCATATGTGTATATAAATATTTTGCGTATAATTATATATTTTTATATATCTATTAATTTATAGCATAAAATCCTTTTATTTTATAATTTAATAAATTATATTTTTAAAAAATAATTTAAAAATAATAATAATAAAAAATTTTGTCTTTCAAGAAATCTCTATGGGGTGAAGAATCTCTATTGAGGCAGGGAGCGAGAGGGGGGAAGGGAAATTCCCCCTATCAGGAGGCAGGGCGGGGGATACCCCCTAGCCCCTGCTCTGCTATGTTGTCATTCCAAATCATATAATAAAAAATATTGAACAATAAATTAGAAAATTTAAAAAGTAAAAATTATAAAGAACTTATAAATAGAACGTTAGAAAAACCTAAAAAGTTAAGGTATAAATTAACTCAATTGATTGTTCCAAATTTTGAATATATAAATTTTAATGACAATATAAAATATTGTCAAGAATTATTCTGTTAATTTTAATAACTTTTCTCTTAAAATTATGCTACACAAGATTAAAGTATGAATCAATACATAATCTTTTATGATAATATATGTATATATAATTTATAATTATTTATTAATTTTATTTTGATTATGAAATATTTAATATTATTTATTTAATTTATTATTATGAATTATTTCATTCAAATTTTAAAAAAAAATTTCTTGAAATTGTATCACATAAAATTGAATGTATGGATCAACAAATAATCTTTTTATTACAGAATCTTCCTATATAACTACAAATTTTAAAAAATTTATTTTATTATTTTATTTACTTGAAAATAACTTTTTATAAATAATAATTAATTATTTAATAGTTAACAATTATTTACTAAAAATAAATATTAAATTTATTTAAATTTTATTATTATAAAACATTATGTGCAATGCACAAATTTATGACTAGTTTATATTTTAAAAATATTTTGATCCTTGCAGGATTTTATTGATTTTTTGTATTGTAAATTATAACTAAATAAAGTATATAAATAGTAAATTTTGATTTAATAGCACTCTATTTATTTTAAATTACATAATTATGAGTTTTAACCTACATTGAAATTTAATTATAAAAAGAATTTTTTTTGTTGCACTATACTAAACATAAATATTAACGTGCCATACATTAAACTATAAAAATAAGTTACATGATTTTTTTTTTTTAAACTGCACTCACTTTTAAATCCATGGTTAGTGATTCAGAAAATCTAAAAATATGTATATATTTGTAATAGTTCAAACTTATTAACCTTGCAATTGAAATCCATTTTTAAATTTTAGTAATAATTATAATCTATTACAAAATTAGGAAAAAATGTTTATTACCCATTTATTAATTAATTTTTTTATCAATTCATTATCAATTATAGCTTAATTACCATTTAATCAATTAAATATCAATTAAATATAGCCTAATAAATACACTTCTTTTCTCCTAAATTTGTAATTAGGCTACAATTGTTACTAAAATTCAAGAATGACTCTCAATTACAAAGTTTATAAGTTTGAACTATAATTGCATACATGCACATACTTTTAGATTTTTTGAATCATTAAACCAAAGACTTGGATTTGAATGAAACTTATAAGAAATTTATAAATTATGATTTAAAAAATAAAATTAATTTTTTAACTCAAAATTTATGAAATCTATTAATCAAATAATGCTGTTTTTTTTTAAAAAGTAATAATTTTAAATTATCGTAAATACATTTGTCATCAATTTTATTTTGACTATTATTGAAGTCTTTAATGTAAAAAAACAGAACTACAAAATTTAAAGATTTTAGCATGTATTTTGCCCATTAATCTCACATTTCCTATTGCTTTAAATTATATAAAGAGAACCTGCTAGGCTTCATTGGTATCTTTTCCTTTTTGGTTTGTTGAAGACAGGAATGAGCATTTAACTTGCCCCTCAAATATCTAGCTCGACTCAATCTAAATATGATGAGGTCTAATGATTCAAAAAATCAAAAAGTATGCATGTATTTGCAATAATAATCTAAATTTATAAACTTTGCAATTGAAATCTATTTTTAAATTTTGGTAACAATTATAGCCTAATTACAAAATTAGGAGAAAATGATCGTGCTTATTATCCATTTATTAATTAATTTTTTTATAGTATTAATTATAGATTAATTATCATTTAATTAATTAAATATCAATTAATTATAGCCTAATAAATACACTTCTTTTCTTCTAAATTTGTAATTAGGCTATAATTATTACTAAAATTCAAAAATAAGTCTCAATTGTAAAGTTTATAAGTCTATACTATAATTACAAATACGCACATACTTTTAGATTTTCTGAATCATTAGGCCATATAATGGATTATATTTTGATTCGATTACTAAATTAGATAGGTAAATATTTGTAATCTATTAGGAGTAATATAGAAATTTAAATCGATCTAATTATATATTATATTACTTATTTTTATCATATATTGTGTATAGTTTATATCATAAATATTTTATTTTAGCTATGGTTATTTATATAATATAACTATATTAAATATAACATTAAAAAGAAATTGAAACAAAAAAAATTACTAAATATTTTTTATTTTGAACTAAAAAAGTTATTTTTATTTGATAAAAGCTAAACGGGTATTACTAATCATATACTAATATCTGATCCCTGACAGAATCAGTACCCAAGCAAATACAACTTGTCATTTTTGAGTTGGATTTATATTTTACGAAATTCGATTTGAGAGCATCCCTAAGAATTGAGAACTCTTCTCTTTTAATAATTTTTATCAACAATAATTAATATATTGATAAAAATTTTCAACATATTGGCAAATACTTCCGCAATTTATTAATAATTTTCAGTAAATTTTTAAAAAAAACTTTCATCACAATGGTAAATACTCAGCAATCAGACGGCCCTTGTTTAACATCAACCAAGGACTACCAATTTCTAGCACAATATCCGTTATTTCACCATTTGGGGAGACCAGCAGCACGGTGATGGAGATGTCTATTCATGTAAAAGACAGAGCAATAGACTATTGGCATGCCCAGTAAGGGACCAACAAGTCCCAATCTCACTAGTTATGCAAGTGGTGAGATAAATGAAAATGGATGATTAGAGAAGGAATAGTCCATCAATGCCTCTGGTTATATAACTCGAGCCCAACAATCTTTATAGTAGGCCGAAGAAAAGAGAAATAGAAAATGAACGTTCTGGTCCCATCCTGGGTGTCAGCCACTTCTACAACTGTGAAAGGCAACACAACCAAGTCTAGAATAATAGAGGCTCAATATGGCTTTTGGGTTATTGGGTTGTGCCCGTTAATTGTCCCTATTTTCCACCTATCAAACCGTGGAATATTAATCAATGTGTATTGTTAATTTCAATCTCAAAATTAATTTTAAATCATAGATTGTTATTTGTTAAATAATTATATATAAAAGAGCTATGTGTCATTATTTTACATATTATGTTATAAACAAATTGTCATATTAAAAAATTATAAAAATCAATTACCATTAAAAAGAATTTTCAATCAAGAAAATTTCAAAACTGACTTCTAATGAGAAAAAATTCCAAATATACTAATTAATATATAAGTGATACTTAAACTTCTTATATAATATTAATATATAAACTTCTTATATAATATTATTTCTAAATTAGACTATAATATAATTTACTAACTATACAAGAAGATTATTTTTCTTAGATACAAAAACAAAAATATAAATCAAATCCAGCAAAAATATGCTACGCCGAGTCAAAAGTTAATAATATCATTCTTATAAATATTTCTTCCAATTTGTTTACTTTATTAATTAATCAAATATCAAGTTTTCTTTTTATTATCATTAATATAGTGCAAACTTTCAAATTTAACAATGACAAAACTCATATTATTAGTGAATGTTTTCAAAAAAAAAAAAATGCTCTTATTATAGCAAAGTCAAGTATTGAAGATTAACAAAATTTTGAACTCAGTAAGTTGAAAAGAAAATTTATTAAATATAATTTTTTAGTAATAAAATATCAAAATTTTAATATTACATTTAAAATTTAGTTAGATATTTATTTAAAATATAAATATAAATACAGTTCGTACAACATGTGAGTTTACAACTAAAATATATTGTTAATTCCAATCTCAAATTTAGTTTTAAACTATTGCTTACCATTTGTCAAAAAAGGTTTATTAGCCCCTAAAATCTAAATCTTTTTGAGTTTTGACAAAATTAACTAATCATTTTAATTTTAGCAAAATTAGTCAAAATTAATAAAATTTTGACAAATATAGATAAAATTCAAATTAATTAAAATAGGATGATATATCATATGATGTGACAAATCAACTCTGAATTTTTATAAAAAAATTAGTAAAAGCAGTTAACATTAGTTATTAACATCAATTAATATTATTCTAACTCAATATTTTAACGTAACACATCATTTTATTGTTATCAATTTGAATTTTAGCTAGATTTACCAAAATTTTATTAGTTGTGGCTAATTTTATTAAAATTAAAAGAATTAGCCAATTTTGTGAAAACTTGAGAAAGTTTGGATTTTAAGAGTCCAAAATTCATCAAAAAATTGTATATAATACAACTACATGTTATTATTTTATATAATCACGTGTTATTATTTTATTTATAGTATAAATAGTACCATATTAAAAATTTTAAAAAGAAAATTTAAAAAGTTAATTGCCTAAAAAAAACTTTATATTCAAAAAAATTTTAAGACTACTCCTAACAAGGAAAAATTTTAAACATAGTAATTAATATATAAATGATAATTAAACTTCTTATATAATACTAGTAAGACTTATTGGTCAAAACAAATCTAAACTTTTACGTGTTTTGACAATTATATCAAGTTCTTTTAATTATGATAAATTTTGCTAATTTTGTAAAGTTTTTGGTAATTATGGCCAATTTGAGATTTTGATCAAAATTAAATGATATGATCTATAATATTTTGTCCATGTAAGATGAAATTTTAGTAAGAATCTATTTAGTGAGTCCCATTAATTCTAAAATTCAATCTTACATGGATGATAAGTTATAGATTATGTTATTTAATTTTGATCAAAATCTCAAATTGGTCATAATTTCTCAAAATTTTGTAAAACTGGCTAAATTTGCCAAAATTAAAAGAATTGGATATAATTGTTCAAATATGCAAAGATTTAAATATTTTTTTAACCAATAAACCTATTAGTAATTAAATTTAAACTTCTTATATAATATATAAGTGATACTTAAACTTATATATAATTTTAATACTTAAATTTCTTATATAGGATTCTTGCTAAATTAGACCAAAAAAGTATTTTAATAACAACTATATTTACTGTAAAAGAAAAAACATCTTTCTCAATCACAAAAATATAATTATAAATCAATTCAGTAAAAATACTACTATACTAGATCAAGAGTTAATAACATCATATCTGTAAGTATTCCTTCTAATTTGTTTACTTTATTGATTAAGCTAATATTAAGTTATTTTCTATTATCATTCTTATTCTTTTGATTTGTTATTATTGTAATTTAAACTTTCAGATTTAACAATAACAAAGCACGTATTATAAGTGAATGTTCCAAAAAAATTGCTACTATCATGACAAATTCAAGTATTGAAAATTTACAAAATTTTGAACTCACATAAGTTAAGAAATTTTATTAAATTTACTAAAATATTTATTAATAATAAAAATAAAAAAATTTAATATTACATTTAAAATTTAATTAAAATATTTATTTAAATTTCAAATATAAATATAGTCCACACAATGGGTGGATTCACAAATAGAATATATTATTAATTTTAGTCTTAAAATTGGTTTTGAACAATTATTTATCATTTGACAAGTAATTATATATAATATTACTCAGTATCATTATTTTATATTATGTTACAAAAAACTACCATATTAAAATAGAAAATTTAAAAAATTATTTGTCATATAAAAAGACTTTCTAAATAAGAAATTAAAAAATCTAAACAGTAAAAACTTCAAAAAAAATTTTAAACAGGAAATTAGAGAAATATAAAAGATAAAAATTTTAAACAACTTTTAAACAATAAATTAGAAAAAATTAAAAAGTAGTAATATTAAAGAAGAAGCTAAAATTTAAAATTTCAAGTATATAAAAACTAGCAAGTAGTCTAATAGATTATTAGAAATTATTTCGTATAAGTTTAATAAATTTTCTTTTAAAACTATGTTACATAAGATCAAAGGTATTAATTAATAGATAATATTTTGTTATAATTATCTCATATATGTATATATAATTTGTAATTTTCTATTAATTTTATTTTTAATTATAAAATACTTAATATTATTTATTTGTTTGATTATCATGAATTACTTTACTCAAATTTAATAAACTTTATGTTGAAATTGTTCTATCTAAAATTGAAGGTATAAATCAATAGTCAATCTTTTGTTATAAATATTTCTCTGCATAATTAAATATTTTGAAAAATTTATATTCTTATTTTATTTACTTGATAATAATTTTTAATAAAATAATAATTAAACATTTAATTATTTATTCAATAAAATTAAATATTAAATAAAAGGCCGAATGGATTCTGAGGCTTTTGAACTATGTTAGTGTTGTTGAATTTCTATATTTTCATTTATATATAATAAGCTTTTTAAATTTTTTATTATATTAAGAATTTTTATTGATGAGAAATTTATAAATGGCAGTTCAAAACTATAAAAAATTTTTTAATATTTTTCACAATTTAAATTAAAAGGGTGTGTGTGTGTGTGTATATATAATTCTTAAACATAATCTTTTTCTCTTTATTTACATTTTATACATAAAATCTAAAACATATAATTTCAAAAGCAATTCAAATAATAAATAAATAAATAATGATTTTATACATGGAATAATAATATTGTAAATTATATAAATAAAAAATAGGTAAAATCATATATGATTTTACTATTTAAAAATTTATAACTTAAAAGTAATTCAAATAAAAAACAACGACTTTATACATAAAAAATAACATTGTAAATTATATACATCCAACGTAGGTAAAATCGTAAATATGTGATTTTACTATTTGAAAGCAAAATTTATTTTATGATGTTTGAATTGCTTGCATATTTTTAACTCATAAAAGCACAAGATCAAATGAATTGACTCGTGATTTTAATAATGATGCTTAATAATATAATCATACAAAATTCAAGGGTTTCATAATACATTTTTCTTAATGGAATCCTTCGTATGCTCTTCATCTTTGATCTTTTTGCTCCCACTTTCTTCGAGTATTTTTGTGCTTGCAAGAAAGACTATTATCAGTTTGGATAACAAATCATTAACTCAGGCTATGACTTCTTATTCACTATGACTTTCAGTGATGGCTTTTTCCTTCTTGTTAAAGCAAGCCTAGCCTGGCCGCTAGTTTGTTTGGGGCAAAAGAAAAGAATGGGATCAGCCTAACCATGATTCAAGGATCAAGATGGGTAAATATGATCTCATTGAAATACAAACCTAGGGATCTAATATATCCATAAATGCAATACAGTAAAACCTCTGCATAGTCATATTTTTTGAACCATACTAATTTTATTATTATAAAAATGTTATAATTTAATAGACTATAGTGTTAAATTTTATACACTAAATATACATTTATAAATAACATGTGCTATGAAAAAAATAACATAACCGGACCTTTTCAAACTCTAAATGCAACACATAGTTTGAAATTATTTACGAAAATATTATTAATCTTATTGATGAAATGATAGCAACGGTAAAAGATTTGTATGTTTTAACACTATATAAATAAATGCATAGTCTTTTGAAATTAATTTGTGTATTTCCAATACTATATAATAAATGTAATAGTATTTCATTTATTTTTTTTTTCAATGTATGGACATATTTTGTTAATTAATAATATTAAAGCACATATAAATAATAAAACATATAGTATAACACTATCATTTTAAACATTTAAATATAGCATAATATATATTTTTAAAATATATATATATATATATAATTATATTACTATATAAAGGCATTTTTTTAAGACATCACTTTAAAAGTTATAATTTATTATAATGTAGAGTTTATTCTTATTTATAATTAGCTCAAATTGGACCACAATTTTTTATGACTACGTAGAGTATTATTATGTAGAGTTTTACTGTATATGAAATACTTACCATTCGAATTATGCAAGTAAAAAACAATATATTTATTAACAAAATCGCAAAAAATTATCACTGTTACTTAAGAAAAAAACCCAGTATTTGGTTTGATCGAAAAAGTAAGACCTCTTAAATTCCTTGCCAGTGTTCAAGAAAATCTGTCTCTGAAGACATCAAATTTCGCTTTCACATTTTAGCGCTCTTTTGATTATTGCCAAAACTTGTACAACTATTATCTATGTAGAACAGATACTGGAAGCACAAGATTCCAACATTAATGACATGTATTCCTAAAAATCAAAAGCTAACAAGAATATAGAGGAAGGAATATACAGTCTTGACGTATGATAAGTTCCACCAAACGATGGCAGTCTGCAGAATTGGCGTCATTGGTATTTGATCTCTTAATGCATCTATGCAAGAAGACAGAACTGGTGCAGGAAGATAATTCTGCTCTTCAACTGGAAATTGAGCTGCTATCTGCCTGGAAGTTCCAGGCCAATGTTAATTAGTTACAAGGGTAATAAAAGCGGCCAAAAGAGCAAGACTGCCATTATAATACAGGATGCACCAGCAATAAGTTGCACTTGAACCACACCTGGGGATGATGCTTTACTTGTTGATTTGCTTGATATGTACATCATAGACTTGTTGACCAGCGGAAGCTGTGCCCCATCTTTTCGTCTTCCCAGCAATTTCTGACTGCAATTTTCGTAGGAGACATGCATTCATGGAATAAGCCCACTTACAATGTAAAATTATCAAGACGTTACTCTAACAAAGCAATATTTCAATGCACCAACAGTATCCCTTTATGCGTAGTTTTTTGAGTTGTTACTGGTGAAAGATTTTGAGGAGAGCAGTACTCTATATATTTACATATATATTACTACTTCCCAGAAAGGTTTTTAAGACATGTATACTGTCCACGCTATAATCATAGAAATCCTATGTACTTCTAATACAACCAAGATTACAGAATATCCATTGCCATTTCCACAGAAAGTAAGCAAAGTTTTTCTTAATATGAGCTCCTATATATAATTTGTATTTTCTTTGTGCAATTACAAATTAGAAGTTGACATTAATTCCAATAGAAAATCATGCAACACAGCATTTAATAATTTGATTGCAACAAAATTTAAGACAAGTCAAATACCAATAAATTCCATTCAAATCCTACCCCAAGACAATAACTTGACTCTTAGGACGCATAACTGTGCTCTAATTTCCAATCTAAATAGACAACATTAGACTGCTCGGAAAACATTTAATTTGATATTTTTGCTAGAACAAGCAATAAGGCATTTAAAGTGATGTTTTCGGCTAAAATAATAAGCTGAGGCTATTTAAGAATAATATCCGAATTCCAATTTCACTTTTTTATCTCTCCCTTGTACTATAAGGCAAAAAAAAAAAAAAAAAAAGTGTCCATAAATTTCCTAAGTCATCATTCAATATGTATGCACTAATCTTCAGCACCAAGAAATTTCAGGCATTTACTCAAAGGTACTAATTTAATTCCAAATTCTTTCCCACCAAGTCTCTTTCTCATATCCTATCCGCAAAAACTTGATTGGCAATTTTTTGCAGTTACTATCAAATCTTAATTGGGCTACTCATGGATCGCCATCACACCTCAATTATTCTCCCACTTTACCATCCCCCGAAATTTCTGGAGGTGGCCGCGTGTAAAACGGGTTTATTTTTCAAATTACGAAATTGCCCTCTAAATATATGTCTAGAATATGAGTATACAGAGAGGGTATCCTTTCGAGGTTAATAAAGTCATTTTACCTGGAATATGGTGGCGGGCAAAACATGATCACGTAGTCTGTGTTGGCACAGGTGTACGTGCTGGTCTTATCATCGTACGCGTAGCTATAAGCGCGTGGACATGCACGCTTAAAGAACTGTGAATAAACCGAGGGCGAACACGTGTCAGGCGTAGAGTAGGCGTCACTACAACAGAACTGCGGTTCACCAAAGGCCTCACACGCGCTCCTACAAGCCACGCCAACGTGGCCATTGCCACGCCCTTCCAACTTCAACTCCTTCGGGCACGCGCCGTTCAGATCAATCAAACACCCGGTGGCGCCGCAGCTGCCGTTAGTAACCCTCTTAGGGATGATAAGCATAGGGAGGTTATAACCGTCAACTAAGCTGACGTCATAAAAATCCAATCCGCCGGCCCCGTTTAGAGTGAACTCCGCCAACGTGGCAGGCGGAATAGCGCCGCTCCCGCTACATTCCAGCTTCCCGGACCCACAATCGCCAGTTAGGCAAGAGAATTTAGCAGATGAGTCTTGGGCGCGGGCGCAGAGAGTCCGACCCCATAACCGACCCGACCAGGCTCTGGGTATAGAAATAGTTCTTGATTTGCCGGGTTTGAGAGCAAAACCAGTAGTAGGGAGTTGTGGGGTGTTGGCGCCGGAGAGGAGGCCAGGCCAGATGGTGTAGCGGCACTTGTTGACGATCTTGAAAGTAGCGGGTTCCACATCTGCAAGAAAAGAAAGGGAGAGGAGAGCGAGGAAGGCAGCGGAAAGAGAAAGATGGAGACGGTCCATTGATGAATAGGAAGAGAATTGGAAACGTTTGCGTTTATGGGTGAGCAAGGAACTTTACTTTTGTACAAGTGGGAAGGAAGCGAAGCCAAGGGAGAGGACAGAGTGGAGATCTCTGCTTTTGCTGTTTGGACAGTTACTAATTTATAGCTTTTATGTTTGTGTGGTCTTCGGCTGTTGACTGACCCGTAGCCGTTTTCAGATGCTGATTTTAAGCTTTCGTCTACTTCAGCCATGAAACAGCTAGCAGGTGGTAAACCATTCTATTTCCCAAAAAACATTCCTATTCTCCTCTCAATTGGAACTCCATGTTTTGTTTCTTTGTACTACATCCTTCGTCGCTATATAACTAACCATTTAAAAAAAAAATCTAAAATTTAATTTATCTTCATTTTTATACAATTAATTTAATTTTTTTGTAGTTTGCCCTTATACTAATGAATTTAAAATTATTAATGTTGTGTAAAATTTTAAAGTCATTTAATTCAAAATTAAAGATAATTTAGTCTTAATCATTTATTTTCCCTTAAATTTAAGACTAATTAATAGGTTTTTAGTCCTAATAAAATCTTGTAAAACATCAGTTATATATAAACAAATGAAGTATTGGATAATAGAACTAGTGGTGTAATGGCCTTGACTTGCATTTGTCTAAGTTAGAATTTGATTGTAACATTCGAAGCTTGAGATGAATTTACTAAAATTTACTTTTTAAATTTGAGTTTGATTGAATGAGATATTTAGAATGTTTAAATTTGACTTTACTCAAACTACTTTTTCAATTTTTTTTGAAATCTTAAATTCAAATAGACTTGATTCAACTTGAAATTTATATTAATTTGATTTGATTAATTTATTTCTATAAATTTATTAAAATATAGAAGATATGGTCAAGTTATTGAAATTCAATTAAATTTGCGAACCTCTTAGCCAAATAACTTAATGTCCAAATTTGGCTTGAAGACCAATATTTTAAAAAATGACCAAATTGATTAGTCGGATCAATAAAATTGAAGATCAAACCAACGACAACTTTGGTTGAGTTTGGATTGATTTTAATATTATTTTTCATTTTAATTATTATAAATATATTTATATTTTTGTAATATTTTTTTCTGATTTTTAAAGCTATTTTAATAATATTTTAAAAATTTTATTTATTATTAAATCAATTAAATCGGATCGATCCAACCGATCAAATTAATAGAACCGAGAATCAATTAGCTAAATAGTTTATTAACTAGTCCGATTTTAAAAAATATTATTGAAAAGTTCAAGTGTAATTGGATTAGTACGAGTCAATTTTGAGCATGTTTCAAGCCAATTTTAAGTAGTATGCAAACTGTTTTGATTTATTTCCATTTTTAACTGAAACTTATTACATTATCCTACTGTTTTAATTAATTGTAATTAACTTATTACATGATCCTACTGTTTTAATTAATTGTAAGTTTGGAAATAATAATTATTAGAGTAGTTAGAAGCAATGCAAATGTAGCTCTTAGATTATGTTTGACGATTTTTTTTTTCCCATATGTGATCTATAATTTAATAGGGTTAATGTAGAAAATGGATATATAGAAATGAGTAAAATTGAAATCAAACACAATTTAGCATATATCAAGATTGTATCTGAATGATTTGTAAAAATGTATAAATATAGAAAATGAATAAAAGTGTGGAAATCAATAAAAACAATATCAAAATGATAAACTAAATTGAAAAAAACATTAAAAAAAAACAATACTAAAATGCTATAACACTATACGTATGGGAGGGGCTATTTGCACTCCCCTTACAACTTCTTGCACTCTTATGAATCCCACTAAATATTTACATGCCTTATTTTATGCTGATTTATTTACTAATTTAATTAAAAACCAATAATGTCCTTAACTTCTTGCACTAAAAAGCTAAAAGATTTAAGAACGAAAATATGATCAGTTGTCTTTTTTTTTTTTTTTCACAAACAACCTAATTCTCTTTCATCAACTTAAACTTCATCTCTTTAACACACAAAAAAAAAAAAAAAAGTTTCATCCTTATTGGGAATGGACATTGAAAGTCTATCAATGGCTATGGAAAATTTTGAGTAGACAGATGGGATGATGTATCAATTTATAAAATTGGGAAACTTTTCTTCTGATGCTTTAGTGACAAGTGATTATGGTATGAATTTTTTTTCCTTCTTTCTTCTCCATGATTATGATATTATTATTATTATTATTATTATTATTATTATGAAGGGAGGGAGAAATTGGGTCTTTACAATAGCAATTTGATGAATTTATTTTCTTTAATGTATGACAATATCATAGAATTTGTTGAGTACAAGTTATTCCTTTTTTTTTTTTTTTAGATTTTACACTAGTTGGTTTCCAATAGTTTAGGAGATAATTTATAGAAGAATTTTTATTCAAACTTCTTATATTCTAGTTGTTTTTTAGGTATTAGTCAAGGATTTGTTTAGGGACACCTAGTGTTTCTCTTGATATGTTTTTGGCCTTTTAGTTGGAATATAGAATTGTTCTTTGGTCTTTACGTGCTAGAAACATGTGGATTGTTCATGCTCTAGTCTTGTATTTTATTTTTAGGTGGGATCTTTTTATCATTTTATATTTTCTTAACAAAAGAATTTTCTTATATAAAAAGTAATAATAATGCTTTTTGTTTGAACTATTAATTTCAGGAAATTCAATGGATAAAAGATCATATGAAGATATGCCAAGTGAAGTTCATATTAAAGAGCACACAAAATTGACATCTCTTGTTGGCAAAAATTATCAAAATAGAGATAATTTAATTGACAATATTCGACAAATTGCTTTGGAAAAAGGGTGTGCAACATGTTATTAGAAGATTAAAAAAAAGATAAATGTCATCATTGGTTGTGATAGAGGAGGAACTTACCGAGGCAACAATGTTATACATGAAAGAAAGAGAAAAATGACATATCGACTTATAAATTGTCCATTTGAAGTTTGGGGAAAAAGAAAACTTGAAGGAATTTGGAGAGTTGAGATCAAAGATATTTCACATAATCATGAACCTTCAAGTGACAAGTTGAGACATCCATCTTATCATTGTTTTTCTCAAGAAGAAATGTCTTACATTAAAGAAATGACTATGGGTGGTGCACTTTCACGATAAAGACTCACATCATTTCGAGATCATAATCCTAATCTCCTAGCAATTACAAAAACAATTTATAATGCAAAAGCCACAATTATAAAGGAAAGCTTGGCGGGCAGAACAATGATTCAAGCATTATTTGAAGAATTCAACTAAGGTAATTTTACTTATAATGTGAAGTATGATGAAAATGGGCATTTGACACATCCATTTTTTGCACATCTTGCTTCAATTGTGCTAAGTAAAATACTTAAGTGTTTTGGTTATTGATTAAACCTATAAAACCAATAAGTACAAAATGCCATTAGTTGATTTTGTAGGAGTTTCAAGTTTTAATACTTCTTTTTATTCTTGCTTTTGCATTTATGCAAAAAAAGGGAGAGGAGGATTATGTGTGGGCTTTAACAATGTTTCATGATATTTTGGGTGTTGAAAATAATCCATCTATCATTGTATCCAATTGAGAATTAACTTTGATGAATGTTATTCGAATTATCTTTTCAAGAGCAATGAATCTTTTATGTGTGCGACACATTGAGAAGAATGTTCTTCGAAATTGTAAGGGTTGTTTCAAGAAGGAGGAGGATTGGTTAAATTTTTTTTTTTTTATCTATTTGGAATAATTTAATAAAAGCTCCAGATGAATTCTCCTTTGATCAAGCATGGATTGAATTTGAAATTCAACAAGAGTCAAAGAAAGAGGTTATAAATTACTATAAGAAAACTAGGATTCCTTATAAGAAACACTTTGTTAATGCATGGACAAAGAAGTTTACACATTTTGGGAATCGGGTAACTTCAAGTGCTGAAGGTGCACATTCATTGTTGAAGAAGTATCTTTAAGTGTCAATAAGAGATTTTTGTGAGGTGAAAAATAGAATTTGTCATGCTACTGAAAAACAACCCTATGAAATTAAAGCACAACTTAAAAGTGAGAAGATTAGAGTTCCTCGTCAGAATCTTGTTCCTTTTTTCAAAGAGTTGGTGACATGTGTATATAATTTTGCATTGGAAAAGCTTCACCAGCAATATGAGTTAGCTTTATCAAATTCTACATCTATATATGCAGGTTAATTTTCTAAGACAATGAGACTTCCTTATGCCAATAAAATGGTTTTGAGCCTGATGAACAAAGAAATACTTTAACTTGAGGATATACACATACAATGGAGAATTGACAATAAAAGCGTTGGTAATATTAAAGGTGTAGTTGATGAAGAAAAGAGTCAATTCGACAACCTTTTACAAGGATTGCAAGAGAAGTCTCAAAAGTTGCCATTGGTTGAAATAGAAAATGCTCACAATCAAATTTTATGAATTTTGAACTCTTCATCTCCTTTACTTCTTGAACCTATGGTACAATCTCATAAGACTTGTTTATTGAAGTCCAAGAAAAGAAAGAATAGTAGCTCAACAAAACGAGATCCTTCGACTTTTGAAACTGTAGAAAAAGGAAGAAAATGTGGTATATGTAAAGTTATTGGTCATGATAAAAGAAAATGTCCAAAGAAAGACAATTTGGCTAGCTTTGATTCTTTGTCTAAGGAGAATGATGATACAAGAACAATGGAGATCATAGACTTAAATTCAATGCCAAGTGAATTTATGACTCTTTAGAGTTTGGTACGTATCACTGTCTCATACTAATATTAAGTTCATAGTTATATATATATATATATATATATATAAAGAAAATGAAAAAATGAGTTATTCACTTAGCTAAGTGATGTCAATTTTATAGCATAGGTTACATCATTCTTAATTACAAAAGCTTTAATAGTATATTTCTTGACTTGTATTTGGCGATGAGTTATTCAAGGGCTCTATTTCTAGTTTTCAACTTGAGCCCTTGTATTTGTTATTGGCTAAGATTTTTTTTTGGCATTCTAATTAAATATAGTTTTATATATTATGAAGATAAATATTAAATATACATGGGATTGATTATACTTGTTATTGCTGTTGGTTTTGATAAAGCTCATTATTTTTGCGTCTATGATACACTGAGCTGGGACTAATTATGTAGTAGAACCAATATTTTATGCCGAGCAGTTATGTTTGGCACCAAATAGACTTCATTTTGGATTTCAGCTAATGAATAAAGGATTGATTATGTGTTTTAACATCATATTGCTAGTGGGTGAATTTTTAATTCAACAATTGTCCCTTTAAACTCTAATTTGTGGACATTCTTACCAGTAATTTGGATTTTAGTTTGGATTTCAATTATATAATTGTAAGCTACTATTTATTTTAATTTGTTGGAGATATATATATCTATTTTGTTATATAGCATTTTATTTTATTATTAAATGATTTTTTAGAGTTGGAGCTTTATGAATCATTTTTTTTAAATAGAGTTTCATGTTAGTGTTTTTTTTAGATTAAAGTGTACCATTAATGACTTCTATAATTTTGACAACTATATGGCAACTATATGTGTATAGTTCTAAATCTTTTTTCTTTCAATTTGTTTTGTCATTTGATATTTAGTATATATGCTTGTTTTATAAAATTCTAATATAAGGCATTTGTTGATTCATTTTTCAATAAATATTTATAAAAATAGGTAATTTACCAAACAAATACACAAAAATAAAGTGAGTGAAAATATTGAATTGCAAATAAAATTAAAAAATATTGACATGTATATAAAATTAGGTATAGTGAGCAAGACGACAAAAAAAAAGTACAATTTTATTGTCATTTGAATATTATATTGATATTTAACTAAATGCTTGTCTTTTAATATGAGAGCAAAAGTGGTATTTAATTAAATTAGGAAATGAATTAGCACAAAATAAGGCAAGTAAATATTTAATGGGGTTAGAGGAGTGCAAGAAGCAGTGTGGAGAGTGCAAATAACCCCTCCCCTATAAGTATAGGTTTTGAGAAATGCTTATGTGTAGAAATTCATGCCTGATTTTGGTTTTACAGATTAGATCGATCTAGTAGAGGGCAAAAATTCGTGCATAATTTCATGTGCTGAAATCTGTCTTCAATGGTGCAATTATTGTTGGTATAATTTTGTGTGCTGAAATTTGTACTTAGTGGCACAACTCCTATAATTTTGTTTAATATTAATTGGTAAGAGGTCAACCAAATACATAAGTTACCTCCTGAACTTTACACGATTGGTCAATATGACGCATAAACTTCATGAGTAACATATTTGACAACTTAAGTTTTATTATTGACCAATCAAATGCCTAAATGTACAGTCAACAATGTGCGTATAAGTAATAAGCGTAGAAATAAGTAAGAGAAAGTAAAAAGCATAGGTGGAATAAACCCAATGGTAAACAAATGGTAAAAAAATTTTAAATTAATCATGTTACTCTCTCTCTCGTTCTATGAAAAATATAACCGTTATGGTTAGCAAAGTAGAGCTATAAAACTGGGGCAATTGAAGATTGAAATGCATCAATCTTCATAAATTTCTCACTCATTTTGTTTTCCTTTGTCTCGTTAAAATTTCTCTTTTTACCACGAAGCTCGCAATACTAGCATGCAATTGTAGAGAGCTTATTACTCTTAGGGGTTTGTGAACTGATTTTAATCTTAGAAAAACATTTTTCGAGTGTACTAAATTTGGGGTAAGTAACTTTTGTGAAATTCATATGTTAATTTTGTGAATTTGATTGATTGGACATTGTTTGCTAAGTATTGGTTTTTCTTGAAATAGAGACAATGAGCTTGTAACTTCTTGCTCTGGCTAGATCGTCCAATAGAGAAACGCATAAAGCATGTGGTTATAGGGTTACTGCGAAGGGTGAAAGATTTAGAAGAAGAAAGGATCAAATTTATAAATTAGAAGCTGAAATGGTTATTGGTTATTGAAATTCTTATTATCTTTGTAAAGTTGAGACTGTAGTGGTCTTATTAGTGTTAATTTAATGGTTGTTTATGTGGTTGGTAGGAATTAGTAGTGGGAGAAAAGTATTTGTTTATTATGAAATAAGTTGTAATGAAACAAGCATTTTATAATATTTTGAGTCTACCTTGAATATAATGGAAGAATTGGTGTTTAACTTCACTAAAATGTGAGAATATGTTGTTGTTCTTGTGTTTGTGTGTGTATGTGGATTGTGTAAAATTAGAAATTTTTTTTTACTTAAAGTAGTCTATTATAGAATGCTATTGTTCTTTTGTTTGTTTATTGTGTTTAACTCTAAATTAAAACTAGGAACTCAAAATTGTAACTTAAACTCTAAAGCATAAAAAACTTAAAATTGCAGCATCTAAAATTTGTAACTTATATTTATCTTCAAAATAAATATATTTCTTCAAAATTGTAGCATTTAAATTGCAAATTGCATATGTAACAAAATTGTAGCATTCAAATTCTTAAGTCCAAATTGTAGAGGGACATATAACAACACACATAATAACATTTAAAGTTGCAAATTTTAGAAGAACAAATTACAACGTTGACAAAATATATAATGCATTAAAGTAATGATATTGCAAAATACAATTACAATATGTTCACAGTGCAGAAACACTTTGACAAAGTAGCCTAATACAAATAGAAATAGTCTATTATAATAAAATACACTATCATACTAGAAACCAAAGATCACATTCTGTCAACTCCAATTACACATGTCAGCTCAAGCACCACTTTGTGGTGTGGAGCAATGTCCTACATTTTCTCTTCCTTGTGATCCACCTTGATTGATATTGTTCCTCATATTCATCATATAATTGCCTATTTGTTGTTGAAGTTGCCTACATGTGTTAGCTGGCTTGTTTTGCCACTTTAACCCATGTGGTTTAAAACTTGGATCAATGTTTACTTTATTTGATCCCTTAATCGCAGTTGACTAATAATCCTTGAGACACAAGACGTGCTCTGCAATAATCAACCAAATTAAAGTTGCAATAATAGAATCCAAGATAAAAGAAAGTAATTGTGACTTACATGAAATGTGATTACCTTAATCCTGTCGTCATATCTCAATCCCACTCCTTGAGGCCCTTTTGGTATCTTGGGATGGGTTGGTGTTGGTATTGTTGTGTTTGGTCTTTTTCCTTTTAAGGCAATAGTGGAACCTGAGGTTGTTTCATTTATTCCATCACTTCCTCTACCACCATTCATATTAGGACCTACACAAGCCTTTCTACCATCACCTAATCTACCTACACCACTACTTTTAATGATGACAACACCCATTTCCTTCTCTTCCTCCTCTTTACTTAATCCACTTTGATTTGTTGAAGTAGCCACAACTAGCACTCTATATGACATTGAATTTTATTATTAGTAATAATAAAAGCATCAAAATTAATAATAACTAATGTTTACCTGTGTTGCTCCAATAGTTCTTTATGGGCAACCCTATTTATTATGGCCACCATTGTGGCATAATGAGCAAGTCATTTGAATGCCTTTTCTTGATTGTTTCCTAAATTTTCTTTTCTTTGGCTCATCTTTATCTTTCCCTCTATTCAATCTTGGCTTCTCAGCTTTCTTTTTCACTTTAAGTGGCTCTACGACAGGATAATTTGATTTTAGCCATAGCTTCATTCCTCTTATATGTTGTAACACATACCCATATGACCTTAGAAATGTTTCTTTCCTATACCACTTAGCAATATACTGAGATGGTTCTAGGTTTCTATAATGCATAACATATATAGCATGAGCACAAGGAATACCTTTCACATATATAGCATAAGCACAAGGAATATCTTTTAACTCATATGTTCTACATGTGCATTTCTGCATTCTTAGATCTAGTGCATAACCATACTCATCATCAATTATTTCAAAATATGTCTCCCTATTCCAGGTAATTTGACATTTCATAATGTATAACATTGTTTTCTAACTTCGTCATAACCATAGGAGACATATCTATAATCTAAGTTTGAGCAAACTTTCTGATCTCCCTAACCCTATTCATAACCTGGATTCTAATTCCTTTTAACATGGTAATAATGCTATAACACCTTGGGGTTAGAATCCAACCATTAAAAGTCTCACACATATTATTGTCAACAACATCACATTAATAATCAAAACTAATATATGCCCTACACCAAGTGGTCTCATTATGATTAAGTAAATCTTGAACACAACCCTTACCTAATTTGTCAAGCTCCTTAATCTTATCCTTAAATTGGACTTCAAATGTAAACTAAGATGCCTCCCAACATTTTTTCCTCCTATCCTCACCCTTTCACCTCTTATTTCAATTTTGCCACATATGTCTAACACACATTCTATGCTCTATTAAAGGAAGCTCCTCTTGTATGGCTGGAATCAAACCCTATAATAAAATAAAACATAATGTAATATGACACATATATAAGAATGTAAATAATAAATAAAATCTTATCTCAAGATCACAATCACCTTTTGCATATCTGTGATAACTATCTAACTATCACCATTAGTGATTCCCAAGTCCATCTTTAAAGTGGCAATGGACCACTTCTAATTCTTTTTATTTTCCACTTCCATAACAGCCCAAACAAGTGGAAACATTAGTTGTTTCCATTTTAGACACAACAAGAAGTAATTATTCCTTGGTTGGACCCTTTAAAAAAACCCATCAAAACCAAGTATTTTCCTACAACCCTCTAAAAACCCTATCTTCAATGCATGAAAACACACATGAAAAGCTCTAAAAAGCTACTTTCCATCTTCAAGTGTCTTGCCCTTGACAAAGCAAGTTGTCCCAAGATTTGATCTTCTAATCTCATCATAATAGCACACAATTTTACAAATTCAACCTTATAGTCCCCAACCATGCCTCTTATTACTACCAGCTTTGCTCTCCTACAAATTGTTAATCCCACATGCAATTTCAACTCATCTTTGCATAGCCTTTGAAGCTCTTTTGTAGTTATTCTTAGCTGTGACCAGATTCTTTCCTTATAGTGGCTAGCTATGTATTTGGAGTTGCATAATTTATTTTTGTTTGTTTTATAACACTTATGCACTGGATTGTAAGTCTTCACACTAAAATTTTTTGTATACCTATCAAGACTAACAAACAACAACCATTTGCAACCTTCTTTATTGCATTTCACTCTTATCCTTTTTGCCTCATTAGGTCTCATAGAAAGCGATACACCTCTACCAATGGCATACTTTCAAACTGCTTGCCTAAATTGCTCAACATTCAAAAAAATCATCCCAAGCTCAAAGTAAGGAATAGTAGTATCAAGGTCATAGTAAATTGATCTATTTTTGTTCCTATGTCTCTCATTCTCAAAAGCAACTTCATTTTCATCCTCATCACTCACCTCCCTACTATTTAGACCTGAGCTATCATAGGTCTCCCCTACCCCTGTCCTCCCAACATATTTATTTCCCTCTCTAGCAGCATTTTCATAACCAAAATTAGTTTTTGCTTCACCCAAAGGAAATTCCCTCCCTCTATTTAGGCTATCTGCTTCTTTAGATCTATTTGCCTTAAATTGACTAACAGTTTTCCTTTCTACTCTTAATTTTGCATCTAGATCACTGCCATCAATTTCCTTACATTCTACACTATCAACACTGAGATCTTCAGATTCATCCTCCTCATATGCATACTCATAGTCTACATCCTCATATTCACTAGTTTCTGAGCTTTCTTCTCTCAAGTTAACACTCCAAACTTCTGAACTTTTTTCATTGTCACTATAATAACCATCTTCACTCTCTAAACTTTCCTCCCTCTCATTGTTTATAGCCTCACTTTCTGCATTTTCTTCCCTCCTAACACCATTATTAACCTTTTCAGTAGAATAATCGTCAGAAATTTCATGTAGAACTTAAGGCATATTGATGAAATGTTCAAGATAAAAATCTAGAACATCAATATCTTTCACACCAATAACAAATTTAACAACATAACATCATAAAAAATTTGTACAAATCTATCCCCATTCTTCCTTCTACAAAAGATTCCTTTCACCTTAGCATACCCTAATTCCCTAATGTAATCCTTCAACTCAGGCACAAATAATCTATCTACATCAACATGTTTATCAATATGCATAAACCCACCAGTATACCTAGGGTTTGGGTCATTTACGAAACTGCCCCCATGGTGCCATCTAAGGTCAACAAACGAGTCACATATCCTAATGCAATGTAGTATTAAAAAAATTAAATTATTAGATAGGGACCACACTAATGCATTAAAACCAACTTTTACTTCACAACAATGAAGATAATGCAGATAATTTCAAGTTGTTTATATAAACAAAAGTAAAAAGCAAAGTTCAGTCATTCAAAGCCCTGGCTTTTAGGATTAAATAACAAAAAACCCCCAATCTCCAATATTACACACACCAATACCACAACATTGATTAAAGAAACCATATAACGTACCCTAAATTTCTCTAGTATTCACAACAAACCCATTTGCACAGTGACAACATACCTATTATTCACTTATTATCCTTTGTGATTTGGGGATAATGCATGCAATGATCACAAGCTCTTCCTTTGTGATTTGGGGATAATGCAGGTTATGGCTAAACATGCAATGTGCATTTTATAATTTCTTCTCTTAGTTCTTGATTTGAGAATAATAGAGTTTAAGGTATAGATTTGAGATTTTTTTACCGTTTGAGACTAGAGAGAGAATGAGAGTGTTAAGTAATTAAGATAGAGAGATTGTCCACCTCCTCAAAAAGATATGACACATATCATCATGCATTCCTTTCACGCGTTTACTTTTTTTTATGTCCTTGTGTTTAATTACCCGATAATAATCTTACAGACATTTAATTGGTCAATAATAAAAACTTAGGTGTCAAATAGATCACTTGTAAAGTTTAGTGTCACATTGACCAATGATGTAAAATTCAAAGGGCAACTTATGCATTTAGCTGTAATAGGTCATCTCTATGACAAAATCATGTCACAGTTAGAGGTAAGCATATCAAAAGGAGTTTATCACTATGACACTAAACAAGTTTACTTTGGTGAAAGTGGCTATAACAAATTCTAACAGTTTTATCATCATCCCTCATCTCTATATATTTGTGGTCATCCATGACTCATTTTCCAAATTCAAGACCAATTAATTAGTACCTTGGTAATGAGGTTCAATATATGACAATGAAATAGTACAACCACAGACAATACAACACTCATGTATACATCTATCTTGAATTCCTAAAGGTTAGCAGACAAGGTGATTATTGTAACGTTGCTAGGCTTGCCATAGAGATCTCAGCCACATCAAACGTCGAGGCCCTTTGATTGTCATGAATGCAATCACATTCTTATTATCTTTTAGCACATTAACAGCCTTGATAAACTCAATATCATCCAACTCTTCTAATTTTTGCAACTCCTCTAGGCACTTTTGATACGTAGTTTTCTCGTTCAACAAATTCCTATGCGTAGATTGTAATGCGGCTGCTGAGAACATCTCATATAAAGCATTCTCTAAAGTCTCTCCAACATTATCACATGCTCTTCTCTTATGACCTGATGCTGATGGAGCAACAGATTTTCGCTTCCTTGGCTGTGTGCCATTTATGCGGATTATTGAATCTGAATCAAGGGTACCATCAACTACTTGTGTAGCTAGGTTATTGGGCTCTGAGGATCGCACTGTTTCAGTGTTGCTGTTTCCTTCTTCAGTTTCAACAGGTACTCCACTTGGAAACATAAATTTCCCAGTAACTCTTTCTCCTGCACCGAGCATGTCACAAAATGCTAAAGCAGTGAAAAACACAATCAAAGTTCAGGCAATTTACCTTCAAATATGATGGACATCTGTTTATAGAGGGGAAAGCTCTTTCGCCGAAAAGGTCTTGCTTCACTTCGTACCTAAAACAACATGATGTAAGATGCTCCTAATGCATTAAACACAATATATATAAGAAACATACCGCAATGTAGCTATCCCAAACTTTATCATCAGCCACAACCATTTGCCGCGTTTCATCCCAACCAAATCCAGTGTGACTAAGCAGGGTTTTAACAACACCATAATCTTTCTTCATCACATTGTAACGGTTTTTAATCTGATTTTCCTCCAAATTCATGCCAAATTTCTTATTAAAATCACAGGTGACAGATCTAATCACTTCATTCTTAAATTCATTGTAGGCAGTTCTTCCACAATTATGTTGGTCAATAAAAAGCTCGACCAGACAAGCATCACGAGTTGGAGTCCATTCTGCCTTGGGCCGCCCTAAGATTGCATCTTGTGTAGCAGACATCTTCAAGCCCTTTGCTAACTAGAAGAAGACCAGTCAAGCTGTGAAGAATTGCTAAATCAACCAAAAATCATACAACAATATCACAGATCAGATCATGCATTAAAAAAAAAAAAATCAGGCTCAGCGTTTTTTTTCTTATGAAGCCAACATTACTAGTCTATCTTTTGAGCCACATTTATGTTTTCAATTCCATGTTGAAGTTGGTGAAGAAAAATGATTGAAAAAGCTTATCATGAATGGAGGCTATGTTAACAAAGCTCTACATAGTGTAAAATACAAGGAACATGTGACCAACAAACAAAAAGATTTCTTCTATGGCAATATTATGATTATTCAGTTAATGCAAAACATGTTCTTCTATTTTGACGACTAGTCACCAGTGTCTTTAATTTTGTATTTAAGCAGCACAGGAAACAATCTACCATCATAGCAACATCTATGATTGTCAAGTTAATGCAAATGATTTACTTGCCTCACCCTCTTATCCATGTAGTGTATGAATGCCTAAAGTTTCCTTTAGTTTCCCCTTTGCTAGTGATAGGATCAGTCTAGACTCTAGAATTGTAGATTTACAAATTTAATCTTTATCCAACGACAAAGTTCTGTTGTATTTTACGACCTCTAATACTACATTAGCCCAAAATTAGACTGCCCTTCCTCACCTCATCCTCACTTTTCTTTTACTCGCTGTTATTTGTTTACCCATTTCTAGGAAACTTAAGAGAAAAATACTTCCACTTGTAAGCAAAGATGAAATGCATAGGCTGATCAAAATGTTAACATAGAAAACTGATTCCTTCACATCCCACCTCAAACCACAAATGGGGAGTCTGAAAACTCCAAACTCAGCCTCAAATGATACCCATTTTCAAATCCATCATGCATAACTAACTTCACACTGATCACTCAACTTGACCACATAATTCCATCCAAAAAAAAAAAGAAGCTTAATAATAGGAAATCACAAATGGACTAGATTATCAAAGAACATATTTCAAATAAACTGTTGTTTAAAATTGATCATCAAAAAGTTCTTACATCTCACCTAAGTTCCATAATTTTAACGCTAACTAAAATCATTATTCCAAGCTAATCATATTAAGATATCTAAGTGTAAATGTGAGTTATCACTTGCAAACTATACTACAAACACAAACTCGGTTAGCTTTCTGATTTCCATTCCTTTCCCACACTTTCTCAGTAACCAAACGGACCATTTGAACGTTAAATTGCAAGAAGATTAAAAAGAAAGACCCACTGACAGTACCTGGAAAGTTGAAGAACGTAACCGAGGAAATATCGGATTTCGGGGCTCCGACGACCGGAAAATGGTGCAGTGGGTGTGCATGCGCCTGATTTGGTTTTAAGTGGGCAGTTTGAAGGGTGAGATTATGGGGAAAGTAGCTAAATGATGAAATTATGTATTGCCACGTCGGACATTCTGCTCGATTAAATAATGGGCTTCTATTTTCTTCATATTTCTTCTTTTGCGCTTGCAAATAATGGGCCACTGGGCCCATCAACCATAAACCCAAGCCATTTAAACAATCTCTTTTTTTTTTTAATTTTGTTTGTGGTTATATACATAAATTTAGGATTTTTTTTTAAAAAAAATTTTGGAGTGCAATTAAATCATCTTATATCCCATTTAGCTAATCTAAAAATAGAATGATTTAATTTTCATTTCAATTTGATCCAAGTTATTCAATTGCTTATAGTTGTAAATAATCACTATAAGAGTCAGGGTGAAGAAATTCTAATATAAACTGGAATCATTATGCCGGATTATGGATTATTTAATTATAATTTATCATGAATGATTTTTTTTTTTTTTTTTTAGATAGCAACTTCTAATTATTTTAAAATATATTATGTGCAAACCTCTTATTAGATAATTCATAGTTTGACAGGTAAACTTAAATTATGAAATAATTTCTCATCATAGCGTATCTAATGCAAAATCAATTTATTTTTTAATATTTTGTTCACTTCTTACAAAATAAAGATTGAATTATGGTGAGTTGGACAACCCAGAAATTGAAACGGTCTTTGAATCTCAAATTCTACTTTATAATTGAACCGCTCTAAAGCTAAAGAAGGAATATAAAGTCAAATCAAATGCCAAGGAATACAAATAAGACACAATGGAATACTTTCTTGTTCTTTGGACCAAATGCAGCTTTAATGGTGCAACTAACACAAATGGCATTAAAGTGAAATTGACAAAAGGTCTTTCTTTCTATATAGGATACTTTTGATTCTAAAAATTGCTTCCAAAATGGAGGCCATAAAGGGAGTTTAGTATCATGGTGTTTGTTAACGAATGGGTGCATATTAACGTGAGCAGCCAAGGCTCTGGTAATGGAGTTGGGTTGACCAGAGATCGAATCAAATAGTTAGCACACAACACCAATGTCAGAAGGACCCCGCACCATGTTATTGCTTCAAGTCAATGCACGTTAATGCCCAAAGCCCATACATACATCCAATAAAAATTGCTCATTATGATCAAAGGAAATGAAAGGCTAAAAGCTTGATCCAGTTGGGGCCTTAACATAAATCACATGTCACAAAAACGTTCCAATATGTTTAGGAAAGTAAAAAATCTCATTAATATAGCTTTATAAAATAATACTAGGGATTAATTTGATTACAAATAAAGGTGGTAAATGAATTAAATCCACGAGTTTGAGTTGG
>CATIWR010041517.1:0-35152 GCA_949677035.1 Omphalea diandra | reverse complement strand
TGTACCCCTAGAGATAGGTTAACATAAACCTTTCGAATTAGGGTCAAAACAAATAGTGAAATTCAAAAGAACTAGAATGTGATTTTAAGCGTTTTAATTAGGAAGAGATTCCAATTAATCAACCTAGAATTAGATGTTAATCATCTTGAGAAAGAATTTAACATACTAAAGGAATTTTCACGGTTCCATAAACATTGAATTAGATTGTATTGTCGAAAAAATATCAATTTCTTAATAAGTCTTAGGGGGATTCAATACTTGAGTGCTATTTGTCATATTGATCACCTTTTTCTCACTCTCTATTTAATATTTTCATTATTTTAGTTTGTTAAATTATTTTATTTTATTAGTTAATTAATTCACTTAAAATTGTCGGTTAAATAATAAAGAAAGAGCTAATACTAGTACTTTTAGTCATTGAGGGATCGACACTCGATACTCCTACGCTATACTATATTTGATAGGTGCACTTGCCTATTCGATCTATAGGTGTTAGTCTTGGACCGTATCATATATATTGATGATATGATGGTAAAGTCTGAGATCAAGGAGCGACACTTTGAAGTTTTAGAGAAATTTCTAAAAATGGTCAACCAATATAACCTAAGATTGAATCCCAAGAAGTGCATGTTCGAGGTTACATTTGGTAAGTTGTTAGGACGTGTAATAAGTAAGAAAGGCATCAAAATGGACTAGACAAAGTGAAATCCATTTAGGACATGCTGACATGTAAGATAGAGAAAAAAGTTTAGGACTTCTTTGGACATCTCTAGTAAATCAACAAGTTCATAGCTAGGCTCACTCTTATATGTGAGACAATCTTCAAATTGTTAAAAAAAGATCACCGGGTGAAGTGGAATGAGAAATGTTAGAAATCTTTTAAGAAAATAAATGAATATCTCACCAACCCATCAATGTTAAAACCCCTAAAGCTCAAAAAGCCTTTGATTATGTATTTGATAGTGGAAGAGAGTTTTGTATGGGCAATATTAGCTCAAGAAGATAAGATGAGCACATTGTGTACTATTTCAGCGAAAAAGTTGCTCCTTTATGAAGAGAGGTATAATTAGATAGAGAAAATATGTTTAGTAATTATATGGGCCACAAAGAAGTTAGCACACTACTTCCAGTTATACTCTGTATACGAGGCCTTTTCCCTAATTGAAAAAATTAGCAAAATGGTTGATACTATTGATAAAATTTGACATCAAGTTTGTGACTAATAAGTTGAACAAAGGTAGAGTAGTTATGGAATGTTTGACCAAACAACCACTAATGAAAGGAGAATATAAACTTCCTCAGTTCTTAGATAATGGGTTAGGAGCCATTGAGCCTTAGGGTTGGAGGAAGTACTTCCATTGAGCGATTAATAAGAAAGAAGCAAGAGTGGGTGTAATTTTGTTGTTAATAAAAGAAGTGGCTTTTTTTCATCGCTAAAGAGCTTAATTTTAAGGTGACTAATAACATGGCTGAATATGAAGCCTGCATGCTCAAGTTGGAATCTTTGATGCAAATGAGGGTACGCACAACCGAAGTGTTCAGGGATTCATTGTTGGTTATCTCTTAGGTGACTAACGAATAAGAGTTGATGAAACAACGTCTTGGCCCATATTTAGACCATTCAAATAGATTGGCTCAAAATTTTTAGACCACTTACCATAGGAAGAGAACTCAATGGCTAATGCCCTAACTTGGTTTTTGCATAAGCTAGGCTGAAAAAGATGTCAATGAAACCATTGATTATAGTTAGATCCATAATACCATGCTACATGGATGAAAGAGTGATGTAAGTGTTAAAAGAAAATAGGGCATGGTATTAAGATGTACATGGATAAGTTAAAAGTTATACAGTATCTGGAAAGGGTTGAAAAGAAAGATAAGGATGTGATTCAGAGACTAACGTTATAATTCGTAGTATACGATAACATGGTTTTTAAGCAAATACTGGATAGGGTCCAATTAAGATGTCTAAAAGAAGAAGAATCAAGTGGGGTATAAAAGAGGAACATGTAAGAATTTATGGTCCCACATGAATAGAAGACTTTGATAGACAAATCTTGAGGATGGGATATTATTGGACCACTATGGAGCAAGATTGCATTCAAGTCTCAGGTTTGTGGCAGCCTCAATCATTTGCCTCCAATAGAATTATAGAATTTGACTTTGCCTTGGCCTTTCCTAGCTTGGGGTATCAATGTAATTGAAGAAATTAAGCCAGCTTCTATAAAAGAGCAAAGGTACATCATGGTAGCGGTAGATTGTTTTTCAAAATGGGTGGAAGCTGAGTCTTTCAGTAAGTTAAAGGCAAAATAGATGGCTTGATTCATAAAAAAGAATCTTATTTGTTGAAATGACATTCTATACCATATTGTGACATATAATAGAGTGCATTTTCAAGCAGAGGTTAAGATAATTCTAGAGAATTATGGGCAACCCATCGTAGGTCATTGACCTTATGACCATAAGCTAATGGGGCAATTGTGGCATCACACAAAAATGTCAAGAATGTTCTTGCCAAGATGGTTGAAACCTACAAGGATTGGTCTAAAAAGATGCATTTTGCATTATAAAGGTGTTGAACCATGATAAGGACATCAATAAGAATGACATTGTACTCCTTGGTATATGGGATAAAGGTAATGGTACTTGTTGAGGTAAAAATGAAGTCCTATAGGTGTTGGTTGAGATAGGAATTCTCGAGTATTAGTGGATGAGAGACATTTTTAAATAATTAGTCTTTCTAGATGAGAAAAGGTTCAAGGCTCTTTATCACATCTAATTGTACCAAGCCAAAATGACACGTACTTTTTATAAAAGCGTTAAGGATAACATAATAAGGGGCGATGATTTGGTGTTGAAAGTGATCTGACTGCAAGCTCAAGATCCTTGAAAAAAGTTCAAACCAAATTGAAAAAGTCCTTACATGGTCAAGTAGATTTATCTAAATGGTGTCGTGAAGTTATTCGATATGGATGAGAATAAATTTTGCAAGTAAGCAAACCTAGATAGTATTTCATGTGAGGATGTGAGAAAATTAAAAATGGCTCACTAAGTTAAAACCTGAAAGGGCGACTTAGGCAAAAATTAGGGCAATAAAAGAGAGAAGAAAGAAGAAGAGTTTGCTAAGTCGAAAATCTGAAAAGGTGGCTTAGATAAAAATTAGGAAATAAAAATCTAAAAGAAGAGTAAAAATCGAAAGAGTGAAAATAACCATTGGGGAAGATGATAAGATAGAGGCATTAAGCGAGATAGCTATATTATCTAATGTGCCATTATTAAAAACAATGATAATGGATTCAATTAGTATATAATATAGAAAATGTAATAGTTCATGATTAAACATAATGCTTAAAGAGAAAATTTGCATAACTAAAGCAATCTTTTGTAAAATATTCCTTTAAGTTAAAATAAAATACAAAAGGTTCTTTCTCTATATACTCATTTGATGTTGTTGTGAATGTTTGATTAGTCCTACCATATGTTACTAACAATCATATAACCAAGCCTTAAAGTCAACATCATCTAAAGTAGAAGCCCTGACTAGAAAAAATATGGTAAATATAGTGATTGGACCAGGTAACCTCAACTTTGTCTAGAAAGTGCTAGGTCAAAAGTCCCTTGGTGAAAGATGGAAAAAAACCCACTATATCCTATATGGATCCAAACTTACGACGAACTCTAAGTAGGTCATAGAAGATGGAAAATGTCAAAGCATGAATGGTCACATAGTCTCTATAGGTTCTCAAGTTGACCTTATTGAGGCTCCACCAAGGACAAGTCCAATGGATGTTAAAGTCAGTAATGTGGGATAACCATTCAATCCACTCTACCTCTATAGCAGTAGATCTTAACAGACAATGGTTTGAATCATACAGTGGGAAATAATGCCTCATGTCCATAGCCAAAGTAGCTAATAAGCTTAACTTCCATTATAACCATATTTGAATAAAAAAAGAAAAAAGAAAAAAAGAAAAAAGAAAAAAGAGAAAAGAAGGAAAGCTTATTAGGCTAAAAACTCGAAAGGGAAACCTAAGAAAAAATGAACAGCCCACTTTATTGAAAATCCACATAAGTGGTCCAAGCAAAAGTTAAGGTAATAATAAGAGTAAAGAATTAAAATAAATAAATAAAATAAGAGATAAAATACTGCAAGGAAAAGGATCACAACTGAAGTAGAAGCGATCTTTTAAAAAATGAATACTGATACCCAGTCCAAACCCATAATGGTCTCACCGAAAATTATAGGAACTATTGTCTTTTTAAGCTTAATCCCTTTAATAAGAGGCAGAATCTACGAATCTATCTCTTTATCATCCCTGCATAACAAACACTCTTCCATCAAAATAGCAGATATGATGGAGCTTGCGATGCTCAGATATATCTCCTAAAAGGATGAAGAGTAAGGAAATGAGACATGAGGATTGTTTACTCACCTAAAGTGCACATAGGTACCTTATTATATAGTAGATCAAATAACTTCATCATCTTCTAGATATGTGGGTAATTCAAACATGGTGAAGCAAGTTAATTGGTACCCATGACCTGATAATAAAAAATGGCACCAAACTCTTCTAGTGGGGGGCAGATTTCAATATCCTTGAGATGGAATGAATGGGTAGTGGGGTTAATAAATCATAAGAAGCTTGAAGGAAATCCAAGTTGAGTCAAACTAAAGAAAGGTATTGAAAAGCTCTAAAACCTACTTAAGTTCGATCGAACCAACTTTAAGGTGGGAGAAACTTCAAAAATGCCTTAGCGGTATTGAGGAAGGCAAAAATGGCAAATTTGGTCATGAAAATTATGGAAACTGTATTTATAATAGAAAGAGAAGATGAATAGTTCATGATAGTTATGCACAGTGATACATGGTTATACAGATTGATCAAGCTATTTGTACAGACAACATGATAGTTTGTACAATTTACTCTTTCCTATAGATTTTTAAGTAAAACCTCCCTTACATTTCAGGCTCATAAGTCATGGCATACTTATTCTAGGGAGCATGTATACATTCAAATAAGCAAAAATGACACAATCACACATTTAGAGAATGAATTGAAAACCAAAATCAAAATGATGCATATATACTGAAGAAATTTAGAAGTTTGACAAAATAGAGGGAATAACTATATCCTAAAAATTCTTTTCATCAAGATAAGCATCCAAAAAGAAAAGGAAAGACCTCTCTTTTAATTATATTCCTTTTGTGTGCCTTTTGCTTTATTATTTTTCATGGTGATCATTAACATGTATTTCTCTTGTATAGGTAAAAAAGAAAAGGTAAGACTTCCCTTGTAATTGCATTCCTTTTATGTGCCTTTTGCTTCTTTATCTTTCATGGTAGTCACTAACATATTCTTTGTGTAGGTGATGGAAAGGGACATGATGAGTCTCATTATGCATGATTATGGTTGATTAATATGTATGACCCCTTATGTATTGAATGGCCTCATCCCCTTTTATGTGATTATTATGAGTTGATGTTGATGATGTGATTGATTAGATGGATTAGAAAACATGTTTAGGGGCATTAACCGAGCTAATTAACAATGATAGGGATCTTTTTAGCACATATGTTTAGGTTAGAAATTAGGAGTTTTCTTTTTTTTTTTTTTGTAGTGTTTTATTTTAGAAGAGTTAATTTTTGTTTCTTTTATGCTTGCATTGAAAATTCTTGAAAAGAAACTAAATTACAGTTTTTAACAGTGTTACATAAGTTATAGCATGGCCCATATGGTGATGTAGAATTGACCAGTCAGTAGAACATATTCAAAATTTATAGATTATGCATGGGTCATCGCATGGCCATTCATCAGGCCATGCAAGGCATCAGGTCCATATTTTAAAACATAATTTCAAACTACTTTTAGGAGACTTGTGATATATTTTGGATAGAAATACCTAGGCAAAAAAAGTGAAAATGTTTAGAAGAGAAAAGTGGATCCACCTCTACACCAAATAAAAAAAAGATTTTGTAAGGATTTTGGAGGCATTTTCTTAGAGGGTTTTCATTAATTTGTTTAACAAGACTCTTCTGTTGCAATTTCTTCTATTGAATTCAAGAGATTCTTTCTTTTTTGTATCTTTTTCTTCTTTTAGAATGAACTAATTCTTCAATTCTAGGGATTAGCGTAAAAGCCTAATGTTTATTTCATAATTATATGAAGAGATCTTGCTTCAGCTATGTTGGGTGTCTTGATTTAATATGTTTGAACTTAATTAATCTTTTATGTATGAAGGATCACATATGTGCAATACTTGAGATTCTAGATGATAGGGTGAAAGTGAAAGTCGTCTAGGGTTAATCCTAACATATTAAACTAGAATATGGAAATTATAAGAGTAGAATTAACTTCTAGAGATGTTTAAGGATTATGCATGAAGCTTAATGCATTGTTATTGAATTTTGTGACATTGGGAGTGGGCATAATTTTAGTATTAGTAAACTTAATGTTACTTAAGAGAATATTGGATAATTTAAGAAACTTTATCTTCAAGCACAACCCAACCTCAATTAAGACAATCCTCTTTATATATTTATGGAATAATGTTGTGTGTACCCGAATTCCCTATAAATTATTGTCATAAGAGTTTCTTTTAATTAAATCTCAATTTTGTTTAATTATTTTTGTAATTTCAAATTTTATTTATTATTCTCTTATTATTTCGATTACTAGATGGTAAGAAAATTAAGACTTGACTAGTAGTTGTGTAAAAAATCCTTTTGGAAAAGTTCTCTACTTATCATTGTATTGCTTGAGTAATTTGTGCACTTGCAAGAGCTACATATGTAATAAGTTTTTAGCGCCATTATTAAGATTGATTGTTCATAGTATCAATTTCACTTAAGATTTATATTAATCTAGTTTATAGATTCACATATTTAATTTTTATGAGTTTGATTTTATCTTGTTTCTTTTAATAAGGGAAGCGCTTTGTATATGCAACACTTGGAAAGCCTATAAATTTTTAATTTGATGCTAAAATTCGGCGCATGTTTCACATTTGGAGGAAAATCTAAAAAAATAAAAGAGAAATTTGCTTAACGTTACAATTGGAGATGAAAGAAGATCAAGTGTTTTGCGAGAATTTGGTATATCACAAATCTAAGAGACTTAATTGAACATTGTGAGACCAACCATTTTAATAACAATTTTGAAATCAAATCGACAATTATCCAGATGGTGCAATAAAATACATTTGGGGGGGGGGGGGGGGTTGAAGTTATTGAGGATTCAAAATGCCCATATCACTAATTTCTTGGAAATTTGTGCTACCTTCAAGCTTAATAGGGGCAACAAATGATACAATCCATTTGAGATTTTTCTCTTTTTCCTTGAGAGATAAAACTAAAAGGTGGTTGAATTATATGGCACCCAATTCATTTGCTACGTGGGATGAACTCTTTAAGGCTTTCTTAGTAAAATATTTTCTACTAGGCAGGGCTGCATGATTGAGATAAATAATTGCAATCTTTCAATAAGAGCCTGATGAGACATTATGAAGTAACAGATAGGTTTAAGGAGTTGTAAATAAGGTGTCCACATCATGGCTTACCGAAATGGTTAATAGTCCAATCTTTTACAACTGGTTTAACCACTTGTTGCGCATTATTATTGATGTCATAGAATGAGGTGCACTCATAGAAAAATCAATCAATGAAGCTTATTCATTATTGGAAGAAATGTCCTCAAACAACTACCAATGGGCAAATGAATGAGGGGATCAATAAAAGACTTATGGGTATTCATGACATTGATGCTTACACTATGCTAAATTCTAAGGTGGATACCTTTACAAAGAAACTTGAATGAGTAAGTGTGCATTCTATTAACACCCTATAATTGAATTATCAATAGTGTGGATGAGTACCAAATGCCAATTAAGGAGTCCTTTTGCTTAAAATTCTACTTAGCAAATGCAATATGTTTCCAACTTCAATAGGCAACCCAACAATCCTTATTCTAACATCTATAATCCCAGGTGGAAGAATCATCCCAACTTCTCATGAAGCAATTAAGTCGATCAAGTTAAGCCTTTTTATCCTCATGGTTTTCTTCAAAGACAACAAAGTAGAGTTCTCATAGCTCAACCAACTCAATAAGAGGAGAAATAACCATGAGACATGCAAAAGTTATTGATTGAAAAGTTTGAGAAGGTAAAGACCAAGCTAAAAAAGATAGATAAGTTAAAATTGAGGGTGAATCAAATAAAGGAAGACAACCGACACTTTGAGATACAAATTGGGCAATTGGTTTAACACTGTCAATGAATTAATGCAAGGTACATTGCCTAGCAAGATTGAAATAAGCCCAAGAGAGCAATGTAAGGCAATTACTTTAAGGAGTGGCATAGGGATACTCGACACCCCACGTAAGGACAAGGGTGAGAGTGAGAAAATAGCCTAAAAAAGCCTAAAATACCTAAAAATTCTAAAATTTTAGTTAACAAAAATGATGTAGCAGCCCTAAAATCCATTTTGGATGAGAAAAATAGTGTGGAAGAAGATAAAGAGGAAGAAGGAAGCAAGCCTCCACCTGTAAAACCTTATGTTCCACCCATTCCTTTTCCTTAATGATTGAAAACATGTAAGTTCAAAAAGCAATATGGTAAGTTTTTTGAGATTTTCAAGCAACTTCACATTAATATTCCCCTTACCGAGGTCTTAGTACAAATGCCAAAATATGTAAAATTTCTCAAACACCATTTATCTAACAAGAGAAAGTTGGAGGAATTTGAGACCACAATTCTCTCTGAGGAGTAGTGCAATCATCCAAAATAAACTTCCACCAAAGCTTAAAAATCCAGAGAGTTTCTCTATTCTTTGCCAAATTTTTAACTATAAATTTGATAAGGCATTATATGATTTGGATGCTAGTCTTAGTCTAATACCTTTTTCTATTTATAGGAAATTGAATCTTGGCAAGATCCAACTAACCAATGTTACATTACAACTTGTAAATCAATCTTTTAAATGCCCAATTAGAATGGTGGAGAACATTTTCATGCAAGTAAGGAAGTTTATTATACTAATGAATTTTATTGTGCTTGACATATATATGGATGTTAACATGCCATTAATCCTTAGAAGACGATTTTTGGCAATTATGTGTGAAGAATAGGAAGCTAACTTTGAATGTGATGGGAGAATAAATGAAGTTCAATATTTTCAAAGTAACAAAACAAATTTCTTCAATTGAAGATTATATTAGGGTGGAAGTGGTTAATGAGTTAGTTCAAGAGGTTTCTTAAAAAGAGCATCCTAAGTATCTATTCAAAGCTAGCTTCATTCGGAAGGCATCACCATCAAATGAGGATCATGAAATTGCGAGTGCAACCCATACTTTAAAAGCAATCCTTCCATTTAAAGATTACAGGTTTGAGAATTTTGGACAAAGTGAGGCCTTTCCTCCCATTTCAATTGAAAAGGCTCTAATTCTTGAGCTTGTTGAGCCAAAACCTCATTCTTTTAATTTGAGATATGCATTTCTTAGTGATGCTTATGAAAATGCATGCATATACAAAGAGAAAATCAAGTTATGTTATGCTAAGTATATTCACAAGCCCTCACTTGAAGTTGGACAACAGGTGCTACTTATTAATTATCATCTTAAACTCTTTTAGCGAAAGCTGAATTCCCACTATTTCAGACCCTTTAAGGTGATGTAAGTTTTACCTTATAGAGCTATATAATTGGAACGCGTAGATGGAGGTACATTTAAAGTTAATGGTTAGCGAGACAAACCTTGCTTTTGTAGGGAGACATTAATGTAGGAGAAGTTCTTCTCCTCAACACATTGACGAGCTGAAATTTTGCCAAAAGTTGAGCTAATGACTATAAACAAGTGCTTATTGGGAGGCAACCCAATGGTTCACATTTACCTTTGATCATTTTAGTTTATTCATTTTAATTCATGCATAAAATTTCAAGTTTATATTTTAATTAGATTAGAATTTCAATTTTTAGTGTAAGCAATTTTTCTTTTACATTACAATGCTAGTTTCATATGTAATTTTTGTTCGTTAATATTAATTTTATTTTAATTTTGTTAATTATAGAAAAAAAGAGAGTTGTAATATAATTACAAGGGCTATATGAAGGGTCACACAAGAAGTTCATGGATGAAACTGCACAGAAGAGATGAAGCCCCAGTAGAGAGGAAATGGATCTTAAGAAGTAAATTGGATTTTTAATTTGGTGAATTAGACTAGTAGTTATTTTGGGGAAGCTAGGCCATTAGTTCTTTATGAAAGAAGATGAGAGTTTAGGTTTTTGTAATTCATGGGCCTGAAGTTAGAATAATAAAAAATTTGAACACTTCTTCTTCCTTCAAACCCTAACCAATATCCCCATTTCCACAAAACCATCTCCCACGCCGTCACACTTTTCATTAGCCCGAATAACCCACTATCCCAACTCGTTACCAACCTAATCTCCCTTAAAACCTTCCTTTCCCAACTTGTTTATTCTCAATCCATTTCTTTTTCAATTGCACCATAAATTTTTGCTCTCCTTGAAGCAATTCTTCTTGCCCTTTTATCTCTTTTCCTGAATCATTTTCTCTTATCACTTTTTCAATAATTTTGAAACACCACCACAATGTTTAAGAGAAGAGCCAAACAAAGGCCATTCAAATGTTCGGTTAGTTCTCCATCTTCATCTTCATCCTTGAACATTGATAATGACTAACACCTCTATCACCACCATCATTAGCATCTTTCACACCAGATTTGACGTTTATAAATGAAGCTCAAGCCTCCACTGTAACCATAGTGAATGAAATTTCATTTTTCCTTTACTTCGTTTATTGGTTTTGATTTTGAAGAATTTAAATTCTATTATGTTGTGGATAATTTTTTTATTACTGGTTAAACTTGCATTTTGGGTATGTGAATGTGTGAATATTATGTTTCAGAATGTGCAAGGATACAAATAGAATTTAGTATGGATTTTGTTGACTTTAGGTTCTTAATAAATGTTTGAAGTTAGCATTATCAATATTAGTTTGATATATGTTGAAAAATTTAGATTGAAATTAGAATTTCCTTGTTGCATGTTTATGTGGAGGAAATGGTGATGTGATTTATTTGTAAAGTTATCTATGTAGTTGTGAATAATTATGGAAAGTAAAACAATTGGTGAGAATTTGCAGTTGTAGTAAATTTTGGTTGTTTTGTTGTTATTTTGAAATTAAGTCGTTTAAATGGTTGTGCAATAAGTAAAAGTGTAGAGGTAAAATTATAAGCATTTAATGCTCTATTTAAATGCTGAAAAATCAGTTGGTGCTTGTGCAAATTGTAGAATGGACTGAGAATGTTTTCAGGTGGAGGATGAGATTGGTTCACTTATGATTTGTGTTTAAAAAACAATATCAAATTTGTGGGTTGTTTGTTGGCAAAGGAAATTGTAAAAACTTGGCAACTATGGTTGCCAAGTTATAATTCCCCCCAACTGTGAGAAATTATCCTTGAATTTTATTTTGAGTTGATGACACAAAATGATTGAAAAGTTTTAATAGTGTTTTTTATTCAAATACTCATTGAACGATTGCAACACAACAAATGTTGGTGATTAAGAATGTGTGTGCTTATTTAGAATTATGTGTGAATTTGAGAATTATGGGAAAAGAATTCTATTTTTGTGAATTCAGGAAAAGTTTATTGAGTTTGTTGAGAAATTTGTGAATTCAAAATGTTATGCAGGTGTTTTGAAAATTTTAGGATTATTTGTAAACAGTAGGCATGTTACTGGATTGATTTCTAAGTGTAGGGGATTTGCATTGCCCGTGTGATGGCCATGCACCTCTATTTGATTCTGTTTACCTGAAATTCTATTTGTTTTTGCTTTTCTTTTTGTGGATTCCACACCATTCTAATTACTCATGGTTAATTGATGAAAAACAAAATCAATTCAACAATGGAATTTTAGGATTCAATCAATTTTAGAAATTAATTTGGCATCGAGCCATATCCAAGTCACATGCAAGGAGAGTAAATTTCTTTGCCCCTGAATTTTCATTTTTTTTTTCAAAAATTTGGGACAATGTTTCATTTGAGTTAGGGGAGGGACTTGATTTAATTATTTCGATTTTTGGAATTCTTTTGTGAATAGAGTATTTGATTTATTCTTTTATTCTTGTGAATTACATTCTTTTAGGGTAAATGTTTGCTCTAAAAGTGAAGAAAAATTGACTTGAAAGTGGTCACTTCATAATTTGTGAATTTTTGGATTTTAGAAAGCTTGTAATGGAACTATGCACAATTAATTTTGTTGGAAGTTTAGAAATTAGAGTAAACTTGATAAATGATAACAATAATTGCCTTGTTTAAATTTAATTAAGAAATTGATTGGAATCATTATGCCTATGAATTGATTGCTTGTTTAGATTCAAGCATGAGGATGCTAGTTTGTTAAAGATTGTTCCATTAATTCTAGGACAAGGCATATAATTTTTGAGGTGAAATATTAATTCACACTTAATAAAAAAAATGATATAATCATTCTTTATATTAGTCCATCTTATCAAATTTTATCCCTTACAGTGAGCCTATAAATATGAATACACTTTAATAGTATATATAATCCTTTTTCTTAATATCTTAACCTTATTACCATATAGCTAATGTTATGGTGTACCCACCCAGAGAATTTAGGATTGAAATATTTTAAGTGGCATAAAAAAAATTTCATATTCTACGTTAATAAAATTAGAGTTCCTTTCTTTTTGTGTATTTGAGTGAATTTGTAAGCATTTATTATATGAGAATAAGATTTTGAGAAGTATAATACTTGCGTCTTTGCAATTTATTGGTTATTTTGATTGCTTTACTTCAAAACAAAAAAGAAAAAAAGCGAAAAGAAAAAAGAAAAAATGAAAATTGTTAAGTTATGATGCTTGAGTTGATTGGGGATCACAATTGTATGTGCAAAGTAGTATATAAAACATTTGCTTTTAAGTCTTATGTTGAATGGGATTAAATGAGTGATTGTTGCTATAAAACAAAATAAGGAAGGGTTTAGCAAGTTGAAAATTTTGGATTACATATGGAATTTTTTAATGTCATTTGATGAATTTCATTCTTGCAATTTTCTTGTTAGTACCTTTTATCCTTTTCTTTGGCAAGCCAATTTTCCCCTAACCACGCTATAAGTTGTTAAAGACCTTTTGATCTTTAATGAGATATGTAATTACATTAGTGGATATTGATTGTGTGTTCTTGCTTTTGGAATTATTCATGACATCATGTTAGAAAGAGATTTGATAATGCTAGATTGTGTTATGTTTGATTTTAAATTGCATCAAAGAGAAAAAGGTGTATTGTGATTTTTACAATTTTCTTAGTTGATTTATACTTGGAATTGCTTGCAAAGTTTTGAAAGTGGATTTAAATGCTCTAAATTTTCTTATAAGTTTGATTGTGTTAGTGCATTATGAAGTTTTTCTAAATTCAAGGATTTATAATTGTGATTTGAGAAACTCTCTTATTTGGACGAGTTCGATAGGAATTTTTTTAGCACATGTTTATAGGTTAGAAATTAAGAGTTTTTCTTATTTTTATAGTGGTTTATTTTAGAATAGTTAATTTTCTTTTCCTTTTATGGTCGTGCAAGAAGTTATTGAAAATGAGCTAAATTTCAATTTTCAACAGTGTTACATGGGTTATTACATAGCCCATGGATCTGACTATGTGATGACATAGAGTTAACAAGTTAGCAAAATATATTCGAAATTTATAGATTGCACATAGGCCGTTGCATGGCCCATGCATCCATGCATCGGGCTATGCATGATGTCATATCTAAAATTTGAAATATAATTTCATGCTACTTTTAAGACACTTAGACCTATTTTGGATAAAGAAAAGTGGGAAAAAAAAATAGATTTTTAAGAGAGAAAAGTGGATCCAACCTCTACGCCAAATAAAAAAAAAAAAGATTTTGTGAGGATTTTGGGGGTATTCTCTCTTAGGATTTTCATTGATTTGTTTAACAAGACTCTTCTCTTGAAAATTCTTCTACTCAATTCAAGGGATTTTTTTTTGTTCTTTTAGAATGAAATAATTCTTCTATTTTAGAAAGGGTAAAAGCCCAATATTTAGTCCATGATTATATGAAGGTATTTTGATTCAATTGTGTTGGGTGTCTTGATTTAATATGTTTGAACTTAATTGATTTTGTTTGTATGAGTGGTCGCATATGTGCAATGCTTGGGATTCTAGATGATGAAGTGAAAGTGGAAATTTAGGGTTAGTCCTAACATATTAAACTAAAAGATTGAGACTACACGAGTGGGCTTGACTTTTAGTGATGTTTAAGGAATATTCATAAAGCTTAATACATTATTATTGAATTTTGTGACTGTGAGAGTATGCAGAATTTCAGTAATAGTAAACTCTATATTGCTTGAGAGAGAATATTGGGTAATTTAGAAAAATTCATCTTCAAGCACAACACAACTCAATTAAAATAATTTTCTCGATATATTTGTAGAATAATATTGTGATATACCTGAATTCCCTAGAAATCATTGTTGCAAGAGTTTCTTTTAATTAAGTCTCAATTTTGTTTAATTATTTTTGCAATTTTCACTTTTATTTATTATTCTTTTTATTATTTTCATTGCTAGATAATAGAAAAATTAAGACTTGATTGGTACTTGTGTAAACAATCCTCATAGGAACGTTCTCTACTTATCATTATATTACTTAAGTGATTTGTGCACTTGTAAGGTTACATACATAATAAATAACAAGGTTAAAATGGTAAAAGTGAACCAAAGATGCTTGAAGGTCGAATCTCAATAGCTGAGTGATTTGGGGTACCTGACCTCCTCCCCAAGCCATACTTAATTTTCAAACCTAATTTCTAATGGGGTTAAGGGAATTGGGTCTTCTAAATGACTTAAGTAGGCTCAAATTTCATCCTTGCCAAAATTCTTGTCCTAACTAAAGTTAAGTGGTGACTCCACATTCCTTTAGGGATAATGCCAATGTATTATCTCGCCTTGGTCCCCTATTGATCATCAAAATTAGAGAAGAGTTTCAAACTTATGTGAGGCCTAAAGGATTCCCTATTGATCCAAACATCAGCTACAGTATGGTATTAGTACTAATGTATGAGCCCCTATCCTCTTAATGCCCTATTGTTTGATAAAAAATAAAGTCGTAAACAAAATTTCAATCACTTGAGTAGCCACGAAATCGAGGTGCTTACAACATCTCACCAAATGTCAAGTATAATGAAGCTTTTACAATAGTGACCTAGTTTGTCCAATTGATTATACAATCAAGTGGTTGACCATGTAGATAATCTCTTGGCTATGCAAATAACTTTAAAATTCTAAATTTTAAAATATTTATTAATCCTACCTACATATGGACATGAAGGATAAGGATTGAATGCATCATATTCACATAACATAGGTGTACCTCATAGGAGGCATTATTCTATCTTTTAGGTTTGATTAGATGTCATACAATGAAAAGATTAAATTGCAGTGATAAACTTTTTAGTAAGGTTTAGATAAAGCTACCATGATCATTTTTAATAATTTAAGTGATTACGATATCTAATAAAGTGCTAATCATGATATTTAAATATAAATTGATTAATTACAAAATTAAAGAAACTGTATATTTCTAATCCTAAACTTGCAACCTTGTCTCATTTAAATCCTATAATTCTTTTTAATTTTCAAATATGTGAACTTTAAGTTTTTTAGCAGATATAGCCTTGAAGCAACATATGGCAATTATGAACTAGAAATTTTATGACGTGGCAATAACCCTTACTCCATGTTTTTTTAACAGGTGATGACATGGAAAAATATCCACATAAGCCTTATATCAAAACTACATCATTTGATATAGTTATGAAGAGAGTTGTCATTTTTTATAAAACATCATCATATAGTGTCGATTGATCTACACAAAAATCTTTAAAATAATGCCTCTTCAAACTAAATTTGTTCTTCTTTATTACTTAGGGTTCACGCAAATTACAAATTAAGATTATTTTCTTTAAAAAAATTAGGACTTCTTGTTATGGATTGTTGAGGAGTATTAAAAGTCTAATGAAACAAAGGAATAAGCTATGATTCAGACCCATCATCCATGTTTGTTGATTTGCATTATCTTATTGATAGTGATTTTTTATATGGGCGGCTAGAGAAGTTGAAAATTGATTAGATAGATAGAAACTTAAGAAATAGATTTTGGACTTGTGTGCATGAAGTTGTGAAAATTTTGTCTTAATTTCCATAATGTGTAAAGTTGCTATTATTGTCAATGGATTTTCATATGTTTAGTATGTTAGACTAACCCTTTTGCATAAGTATTGTTGCAAAACTATTATTGTTGATGATTTATTAGTTCCTTCCTTTATTTTTCATAAGCTTATCCATATGATGGTTTGTCCTTTTATTAGTATTATGGTTATTATCAAGGTAAAATGTTGCTATCAAATGAATAACATCCTTAACCAACAAATAAAGATGAGTAGCCTTCCTAAAAAATATTTGCCTATAAGTGCTAAGTTCAGTCTAATATACTTTTACCTTTTTGATAGCATGGATACCTTCGTAATTTTCAAAAGTGGTAGCAAATTGAGACCACTACTTTTACTTCACCCATTATCTCCAACAGAACCAAACAAATAATAGAAGAAAGCTTTGCATATTATTGTTATTATCAAGGTAAAGGATGATAGCAAATTGAGACTAATAAATGTTAAGTTTGGTCTTTGTGTAGTTGCAAAATTAGAAACCCCATTCAAAACCAAATTAATAATGCATAGCTTTGCTTCACCTACTATCTCTAACAAGTGGACACCACATCCTCTTTAGTGTAATTAGTGTAACCCAAAATATGTTTATGTAAGGCAATTTCTTAGGACTTTCTTTTGTCTTTTTATTTCATTTTTCCTGTAGTCCTAGATGCCTTACTTTTTTGTAAGATTAATGAAACTTTACTTATAATCGGATAGTTGAATTCCACAAGACTCATGTTTCTAATCTACTTTTATCTTTTTGGCGTGTATTCAATTTCAATTTTCTTATTAATTTGCTTATGGCAATCTACAAAGATGAGTAGTCCTCTTCATTTCCAAGAGTGGAGCAGTTGGACAAAATAGATTGTATTCATTTGACTCATTTGCTCTTTCTACAAAATCTTATAGAAAATTCACTTAGGCTTACTCTAAAAATTTGTGTTAAAGAATTCAATACTTTTGATTTTTGGATGTTGTTGTTTGAGATGTCATTTTGAGAGTTATATATGATTGATTAGTTTCATATCTTTTATTTCAAGGCCATTACTATAATTTTTTTAAATGGCATGAAAAAAGGAGTATTGATTATATAACATACTTATTGAATATGATAAAGATAGAGTTATGGAGCTTAAGATAGAAGCCACAATTGTGTAATTGCAACTAAGGGGATGAACTAAATCAATGCAAAATATAAATTATAAAACTGAAAATAGAATTGGTAACATATGAACCCAAAATTAACATTTTGGATAAGACTCTCAGTTATATATTGTTGGCCTATTTGTTTTTTAGGGTTTACATGTACAAGGCTGCAACTGCTGCAAATAATGTTTAGGATGTTCAAGTAGATGATGCTGTAGGGATATTATTGCAGTTATTTTTAGTTTAAAATATAAACCTAATTCTAACCAACATCTATGGATGTATTATATTTCCAAAAACTAATTTATCAAAATATTTATCTTGAATTTGCAAATCCAATATAAGCTATATGTTTGGAAATTATGTGCAGGATGTTTTGTATTTGTGAAAATGTTTTATATAATAAAAGTATCCAATTCTTGTGTAATGTGAATTATGTACCATGATGTTAATGCCAAAATTATCAATGCTAAGAGTTAAGAGATGACCAAATATTAATAACATATGAACAAACTCAGACTAACAAGATACTAAATAACATATGAATAAACTCAAAATTATCAATGCTCATATATCAACTTTACATAATGACTTTATATTGGGCATTGTTATTTATAAAAAACATAATAGTAGCACATAAGCCATATATATAAGGATTCTTAGCTCTCATGGCTTTACAAAATTAGAATAAAGTTAAAATGGACTATATCAAAGCCAAAAAAAATATAATTTGCCTCAACATAATATAACTGACCAAGTATAAAAAAAACAACTACTTTAATATCTTAAATGCCAAACTAGGATGTTTTTTTACCAAAAAATATTTAGATAAATTCCACCAAGAATTCCAATTAGTCCTACATATTTCAAACTTCTAAAATAGCTGATCTTTGTGATGCAAAAGGTTGACTTGCCCTAATATTGTTATTGCCTGCATCAGCAACATTGGATGGTATCGTGTTTCTCGTTATAGCCTAAAATACCAATATTAAATCAAAATAAATTATTTAAACACATAATCTCATATTCATATATAATCCATTGCATGAAAACTCAACAAATACTTCAAATACAAATTAAAGCATGGATTATTCGACTTAGCTTACAAAAATACTTCCTCCATATGCAACCAATCTATCTAGATGCCTTTGTAAATGCTCAGTTACGATGGATGTTGTTGATCTTCTCTGATTATAAACCATTACACCTTTAAAATTATTAACTACAACTTTTAAGTTATGAATCACAACACTACCAATTACATCAATAACTTTTCTCTTCCTACATTGTTGAATTGGTTGCATAGCTTGTAAAGCATTTGTATTTACCTTCTTTGGCACCTACACTTTCCCTATGAAAAAATAATAAAAATATATATGTTAAACAAATATCATAATTTTGAAGCATACATATTTTGGATGGATGAAGAACACTCACATGAACTTTTTTCAGCGTTAAATGGTCTAGGTTATCCTTTTTAATGTATGACCTCCTATTATGTCCTACTTGAATGCATATTTGATAAGTCATCTAGACATTAGTTCTTGGTTAGATTTCGAACTTCTTCATCTTCTATGTGCCTCTTAATTTTATAAGTCTTTCAGGTTGCTTCTTAAATAGGGGTGGCAATACAGGTGGCCTAGTGCTTTAAGTCACATCTCTAATCTATTAACTGGGAGTTGACAAAATTTTTCATAATTTAAAACATATTTAGACACTCTTTGATGCCATCCAATATCAAATCAAATCTAGCAATACAGTTCTAAATCAATCAATAATTTTAAGCTTATTATTTATCTTATCTCTTCTAATTTATTCTTTAAACCATAATTCAGTTAACCACAAAAGGACAATAATAAAAGTAATACAATGCACAAAGGTGTGTGGATATCATCTCACAAAGATAAAGGCAATAAGTACTAGAATATGATGTCTTATTTTCTCACAAAGACAAAGGCAATAAGTACTAGAATATGATGTCTTATTTTTATCTGAAAATCAAATAATGAAGATGATATGTAAACTAATGCAATAAAAATAAACTAAACTAATAATTAAAGGGAAAAAAAGACAAAAGCAATTAAGAAAGAAAATGTTATGATAAAACACTTAGAACACTTGACCTCCTCAATGAAAATTCATGCAATCATTAATCACTCAATGATATGTTGGATTAATGAAACTATTGATTATCTCTTTAATAATCAAGGCTTTCTCTCGAGCTATCACTTAATATATAACCATTCCTCTAGATCCATCTTTTGACATGAAATAGAAATACATTACTTCATTAGCTCAAACAATTCTTTAAGTGATAACAATGGGTTAAATAGGCATTTCTACTCATTAATTAACCTAAGGGAAATGATTTTAAGTATATTTCAATTTATAATCTTTAGATCTATAAATGAAACACAAAACATGTAATTAGTAATAAAGTAATCACAAGTATTAGACTCAAGAATCAATTACTTACAAAGAATAAAATCCAAACATAGTCATTGAAATCATAAATCAATCAATAATTATCCATGGCTACATCAAGTTCTTAAATACAAAAAGATCTAACCTAACATACTAACAAAACAAGCCAAATTCAAAAGCAAAAACATCATCTTAACAAAAGAAATTAGAAATAAGAGAAGGAAAGATAAAACCTCCCGATGGTCTTGATTAATCTTTTTATCTTTTTCTTCTTTGATCTAAAGATCTTTTAAGTTCTTGCATTTGATCTTAATTTGAATAATGTTTTCCTTTATTTTCTCTCTCTAGAACTCTTTTTTTTTTTTTTTTTTACCTTTTCAGACCTCCCACTTGAAAACCTTAGAAGTTGGCTTTAAATACTCCTCAAAAAGAGCTAATAGATAGGCTACAACATAAGTCTCGATGTGCCTAAGTAATAGCATGTGACTCTAGTCTTGGGCACGTCATCAAGGAAGGCTCTCCAGGGCCACACAACAATTACTTGTTCCCCTTGCAGGTCCAAATATCTAGCTTAGTCCTTGAAGCTGCAATCCATGTTTGGTTTATTCCTAATTTGCTCTAACTTTGCTAAAACACCTATAAAACTTTCAAATGTGAAGAGTATCACAATTTAACTCCAAATAACTTAATTTAAACACATATTAACATCAAAATAATCTCAAAACTCATTAAATATGTATGCATAAATTAAGCCTAATAGTCACATTAAAAAAACTCACTTAATGAAGTCCATTAGATCCTTTTTCATATAATGAATTATGGCATATGCATGAACACATGGTATACCTGTTAATGTCCACCATCTATAAAAGCAACTTGCTCCCATAAGATCAACAATAAACTATTGATAAAAAACATGGACTATAAATCTCTCTTTCACAGTAGGCTTGACAACACAAGACCTTCTGTTGTATCTAAGCAGCTCCAATTTCTTTCTTGTTCTAGGATAAAATTTGCCTTTAATATTTTCATCAACCTGACTTATTTCTCCTTTCTTATCATTAAGTTCTCTCTAATTGCGTCAAACATATCTATCAATGGCTTTTTTTTTCTGAGTTGTGATAATGTAACTATTAAAGGTCTCATAAATATTACTATCAATCATTCCACTTTTAACTAAACTTTGAGTATATGCCCTACAAATAGTCAAGGCCCCCTAAGCATCCATAAACATGGATTTAATTGCATCAAGCTTAGGCTTCATAAGGACATTTTACAGCTTTTACCTTTTAAAACTTTTCTCATTTAAAACCTTTTTTCTTTCAATTTACCCAGGTATGCCTCGCACAATTTTGGTGCTTTGAATAAGGGGCAAGCTCCGTAAGAGTGTTAATGAGTCCTTATCAATGATAAGAATAAAAATAGTAAACCATTAAACATTTAAGAAATAAAAGTTATCAAATTAGGTAAATTAATTGAAAGATTATTGATACCTTATGATGGTTACTTATGAAGCTTCAACCAAGTCCATCATTTATACCTAGCTCTTTAAGCAATATAGCTAAGAAAATACTCTTAGGAGAGCATATTTTCTCCTTTTGATACAATCCAAGCAATTAGTCACATCTGATTATTACAATCTTTTGTTGTAGCTCCCAACAATGCATCTCCTGTTATTTTTTTTGAAATGTACCATCAAACTTGATTATACTTCAACAACTCTAGAAGAAACCAACCTTAAGGAGCTATACCCTATTTACATCCTTTTAAACACACAAGAGCTATCTACCTCATTAAATTCGGTTTGCATTTAAAACCTCCCCTAATCCTTTTTTGGTCTAAACATAAGCTCTTAATTTTGCATAATGTTCTTCCAACGATTCCCTCAAAATTTCAATTGCTATAGTGCATGCTCTATATGACTTCATATGACACCAAACTTGTTCAGACATCAGCTTTCATTTTTGTTACTTGCTAAAATGGATTTAACTTAAATTTTTATACATATTCTTGAGCAAGGAATTCAGTTATGGCTTGCCTATTTTGTTTAACTTTGTAACAACTATGATCAACAAATAAAGTCTTCATAATGAATGTTGCTTCATGGGAAAGCATGCTTCCATGTAATCTCTACGTACAACTAGGTACACACCTTGCATTAATCTATTTTTGAATGCTTCTAACCCACTTTATATTGTAACCATTCAATATGACATTCTTTTTAATAACCATTTTGCATTGGCTAGTATTAAAGAATATCATGCCTAATTGAAATTTTGAAGTAGCATGGTCATAAAGAGGATCATACACAATCTCAGTCTTCTTTTTCTTCCTTCACATAAAAAAGCAATCTTCATCACTACTTTCAGGTGTAACAATTCTCTCATCAATATCATTATACGTTAATGAGGATCATACACAATCTTAGTCTTTTTTTCTTCCTTCACATAGAAAAGTAATCTTCATAATTACTTTCAAGTGTAATAATTCTCTCATCAATATCATTGTACTTTGATACCTAACTTCCCTCTTCATCTTCATTATCAACATTATTTTTAACTCAAACTACCTGATGTTGAACACCATCCACTCTTTCCCTTTCATTCTTATTTGCATCATCATGTAAAGCTTGCCTTATGTTCTTCATTGTAATTGTAAATTCTTCATCATTGTTAGTCCTTATACACCAAGAAAGGGGTTAAATTAGTGAGAAATTTAAATTTTAGAGGGAATGTAAATAATTTAATGTTTAGAGAAAGAGTAGGATAAGAATGAACATAAGCATATTATAGTGGTTTGGGTATTAATCAATCCTACATCCACCCTTTAATTCTCCAATTGGGTATTCTACTAACTCATAATGGTGTTTTACAAGCTTACACCTAACTTACAATAATGTGTTTTACCAAGGCTCACACACAACCTTTACAAGTATTTTTCCCAAGGCTCATATTTAAACCTAATAAGAGTTTTTCTTAATATGGCTCACTCTAAACTTAGTCCTAAGTATTAAGGCTAACACCTAACCTTTAACAACCAAAATATAAAGAATAAATAAGTTAAGGTGTCGAGAAATCAAAGTGTAAGAGTTTTGCCATAATTAAATGTTATCCTCTTGCATTCAAACCCATTTGATAGAGTATTTATAAGTTCCAACCATTAAATAATAGTTAAAAATGAAACTATATTTAAATCTCCAAAGTTGGTGGCAAAAATCTTGTTTTTAATGTTTGCTAGACTGAGATCGTGATAGCTACCATACGTCATGAATGTGATCCATAATTCGCTTTGAACTTTGTTCAATTATAGTCGAGGTCTTCAAATGTGTCTAATAACAAGTGACACACAGTAGTTTGGTATTGGTTCTTCAAAGAACTAGTCATTGGAACCCTATAATGATTATCAAATTTGTTGTCTTGATTTTGGAAGTTTGCTAACTATGTCCATTACAAATTCAACTAAAGTTATATGGAGCTAAGCTTTGGTAGATCACAATATTAAGATGTTGCTCTCACGAATTTTGAATCTCAAACGGTTATCTTCACGCATCGCTTAATTTAGTTGGTCATCTATGGTAAATCTTTGTTCATTTGAAGATGGTTGTCTTGACTCAAGGAGCAACTGACATTGTTGGTCTTAGTACACCAAGAAAGGGGGTTGAATTGATGAGAGATTAAAAATTTTGAAGGATGAGTAAAGAGATTATATGAATAAGAAGGAGAAGAGAAATTGAACACAAGATGTTTATTATGGTTCGGGTATTAACAAACCCTATGTCCATTCCCTAATTCTTCATAATTGAGTATTTCACTCAACTAAAATTGTAGTGTTTCCAAGCTCACACCAAACTTGTACAATTGTGTTCTATAGCTCACACACAACCCTTACACTTTATGTTTCTAAGCTCACATAAAACCTCACTCAAGTGTTTTGAATAGGCTCACATTTTAACCTATTACAAGAGTTTTAGAAGCTTAGTCTAACTCTCAACCCAATTACAAAGGTGTTTGATGTTAACACCAAACAATCAAGAACTCATAAATAAGAATAAGAAGAATTAGTAGCAAATTTACAAGAGATTGGTTATAATAAATGAAATTCTATTGCATTTACATTTGTTTGGTGGAGAGTTTATAGCCAACATCCACCAAATAGACGTTACTCGTAAACTATGCCTAAATCTCTAAGGTAAGCTAGACAAATTTTGCATTAAATGACTATTAGACAAAAGTTGCGGTAGTGATTGTAATTTTGCGGTCATGATTTTCCAATTTATGCTAGGAAGCCTGAAATTGCCCGTTCTGTGTCTAACAGCTAGTCCATTTGACCTTCACCCATTTGTCACTTAAGAAATATAACTATTGTTTTTTTACCATCAAACCAAAAGTCACGGTTGTAATTTAATTCCTTCTTAGATGTGACATAGATCACAAATTCTTTTATTTGGTGAGGAGACAACACTTTCTTGAGTCATAATCGTGACAGATGCTTCACCCTCGTAATTTTTGATATTCTAACGGTTGCCTTAGAAACTTGGCATGATTTGGTTGTAGATATGGTTCCCTCCTATTTACTATGAAATTCGTGATCGCAACTTCGAATGTGAACACCACTGCGAATCTCTCTATAAGTCAATCAAGCTTTCCTTGGCTGAATCGTGGCTGTGAATTCATTCACAAATTCTTCTGACCTAACTCATCCATCCTCATTGCTAGGTTGCATTCAAAATTTTAGGGATACTAGCCGCGAATTTAGATGTCTTACTCAAAGTTAGAGATTTAGACTTCCATCCAACTTCAATGAGACAATATCTTATCAACTGCAAAACAACACTTAAACAAAATATTATTACTAATCAATCTCCATTGTCAAGATAAAAAAAGGTTTATGACTTAGATTTGACCAACCTAGTCCAACAATCTCCCCTTTTTTGATTTTGACAACTTAGATTCATTTTACTTAAAGAAAATGAATTGCATGAAGTTGGGATGTTCAATGATTTTAACAAATTTATTGATCAAATAATCAAAAAATTATAAGTATGAAAAAAGAATGCTCCTATCGCTATGTCTCCCCTTCAACTTATGCTCCCCTTATGCACATTACTATCCCTTTGGCAAGATCAAAAACAGGGTAGAGTTTAAATATTGAATGAGATGCAAAAATTGAGATAGAATACTCACAAAGATCAAATAAGTATAATAATTAAATAATAGCAATCATAGACATATGATTCAATCAATTGTAATAAACAATCCTTTTATTTATTTGAAACTATGGGATCATAATTTTTACACAGACAAAGAAATAAAGAAAAAAAATTTAGAAAGCTAAGAACAAGGTAAAAAATCAGGGAACTATTATCGTCTCTGGAATCATCCGTTGCTTCATCTGCTCCTCCACCTTGAGCTTCATCGCCTTTCTCAACCTCTTCGCCATTCTCTTCTTCAGGTGTGTCATCCTAATCCTCAAATTCTAAGAGGTGGCAAGGGGTAGCACCAACTTTCTCCTGAAGATCCACTAAATCATTGTAGAGGTGAGGGAGTAGGAGAAATCTTCTCTTTATTATACTCATCATCTTGTAAAGCTTCTTGTTGATGGAGGTAAAAGAGATTTTGGCTTTGGATTTAGGTTGGGGAGGTGGAATAGATTAAGCCCCTTATTCAATAACTAGCCTTTTTCTTTTGGAGGCTTAGAAAGTCTGTAACTTCTTTGCCCCAAAAGCACCTAATGTATAAGTGTATGAATAAGGGTGTATGGCCTTAGTATTAATGAGGTAGGGCAAGTCTAAAAAGTTCTACGATGGTAGAAGCTTCTTAGTGAGAAATTTTTCATTTTCCTCATTAAATGCACCTATATAATAGTAGATGGCAGTAAATGTGAGGGAAGAAGAAATTGACTCTTAGATTTTATACTCATATGGATTAATTGATCAATAAGATAACGACTAGTTTGAATTGGTTTATTCTTGGTCAAACAGAAGAGGAAGGCAAGGTCTTTATGAGATACCTTCTCGTTACCATCACCCTTTGTGTTAACAGAGAAGGTGATGATACGATGAAAGGGCTAGTTAGGTAAGGTTCAAATGTATTTGGCTAGGGAGGTCTTTGCATAGTATTTGGTCTCGATAGAAATTTTAGACTAAAACTTCAAGTAGATAATGTTAATAGTGGAGATGATGAATAAAATGTAATCCTCGAGTTGAAGGTTGAAAAGATTTGAAAGTTGCTCAAAGGTAATGTAAAAAAGATCCCCAAAGGCTTCAAATATTAACCCATATTGTCCTGCACGTGATTTTGCTCTTCGACCTAAAGTCACATAACACATAAAATCCTACACTATCTCCTCATATCCAAGCTCATCACGAAAAATGAATTTGTTCCACCCCAAATTTGATAGATAGGCATGTATCTCATCCTTGATCCTAAGTGACTCAAGGAAAAATATGGAGGGGATTTTGTTCGATTGGATTATCTTGGAGGAGTTTTCCTTGTACTAATCCTTCTCCTCCTTAGTGATCCTTTCATCATATGTGTTGTCCCTAGGTACCATGAAAGGGGGTTGAATTGGTGTATAAAAAAAATTTAAAGTAAGGGTAAATAAATTAGTAGAAGAAAAGACACATGATCTATAGTGGTTCGATTATAATCAACCCTACATCCACTCCTCAATTCTTTACAATTGGGTGTTCCACTAACTCAGAATGGTATTTACAAGCCCACAACTAACTTTTACATTTTGTGTTTTCAAGGTTCACACAACAACCTTTACACTATATGTTCTCAAGGCTCACAGAATAACCTTTACACTATGTATTTTCAAGGTTCACACAACAACCTTTACACTATGTGTTTTCAAGGCTCACATAATAACATTTACACTATGTGTTTTCAAAACTCACATAATAACCGTTACACTATGTGTTTTTAAGGCTCACACAATAACCTTTCTTATAGTTGGTGTTTAATATTCACACCCAACACTTATAATCTCATAAAGAAGAGAAGAATTTGAGTAGCAAATGATTGAGAGCTTTAATATAAGTAATGAATTCTCTTTATATCTCATTTATCACTATTTGGTGAAGTATTTATACCCTATACCCACAAAAGAGACGTTAGACTTTAACGCTCAACAAATCTTCAAGAGATGCTAGGTAGATTCTACATTAACTGCATGTCAGGCAGGAGTCGCTATTGCTACTAGTTAATCGTGATAGCGACATCCAATTTTCCATACGGGAGCTAAAAATTGTGATAGAAAAACCCATTTGCATCTAAAAGCTAGTCCACGTGCAGCTCCTCATTATCCATTAGAAAAATATAGTCGTTGTGTTCTAACTGCCCATAAAAGTCGCAACCCTGTTTCTTCTTTGTATAGGGTGCGACTCAAAACGTGATCCTTCTGTTTGAAAGATAATCTTCTTTTTTTGGAATTGTGGCTGCTGCCTAAAATATCGCTCTCTCAAATTTTGTTCTCCAACAAATACCTGGGACACTTGGCATGCTATGATTGTGGACTGGGTTCCCTCTTTGATTACTTTGAAAGTCGCAGTCGCGACTGAGGCATGACACATACTGTGAATTCGTCTGTGATTTTGACACTCCCTTCTTTAGATGAGCAGTTGTAGCGATGGTCCCCACGAATCCCTCTGGTCGAGTTTCACCCTTTCTTTGAACTAGGTCGCGATCGCAAATTTCAAACCACATACCGCGAATTGGATGAACTTTGCCTTCTTAAAGATTATGTAATCCTTCTAACTTCCAATTGAAATCTAACTTAATTTTTGCAAAACAACATTCAATTAAAAACATTAGGAATGATCAATCTCCTTTGTCAAGGTCAAAAGAGGTCCAAGACTTAGGTTTAACCATCCTAGTCCAACAATCTCCCCTTTTTTTGATTTTGACAACCTAGATTGATCTTAAGGGCAGAAATGTGAAGTTGGAGTGTAATATGATTCAATGAATACTTAAGGTGAAATTTCCTAAGTGTGGAATTCAATCATTCAAAGTGAAATTTCTAAAAAAATCTTAAGTATGATAGAATGATGCTCCCCCTCAACTTATGTTATTATTTGCACGTTATTTTCTCTCCCCTTTATACTTAGATTCTTTCTATCTCTCCACCTTTGGCAAGATCAAAATGAGGGTTCATAAGGGAAAAGAATACATGCATAAGTAGTTAAGTAATCACAGGAAGCAAATGCGTAAACAATTGCATATAACAAATGAAGTAAAGCAAGCATGTAACACAAAATTTCAGCAAAGAAACAACTTTACATATATATATAAACTTGGAAACAAGTTGTGTGGGATCACATTTTGCAAAAATGCAAAAGAGATCCTAAACTAGAAAGTAGGAGAATCATCTCTAGAAAAGTCTTCATCTTCACCCTGATCTTTACCTTTAGCCTCATCTCCATCCTCAATATCATTATTGCCTTCTTCTTCTTAAGTATCAGCAAACTCTGTGAAGTCCAAAAGATGGCAAGGAAGGACTTCTAACTTCTCTTGCAAATTAATCATATCATTATAAAGATGACATAGGAACAAAAATCTCCTTTTTATCATCCTCATCAACTTGTCAAGCTTCTTGTTGATGGTTGCAAGGGAGAATTTTGCCTTAGGTTTTTGTTCTGGAGGGATGGATGGAGCTCCTTCTTCAATAACTAGTCTTTTCTTTTTAGAAGCTTGTAAATTCTCCATTTTCTTTTCTCCAATGGCACCTAGGGTATATGCATAGGTGTCTAGATGAATAACCTTGGCATTGATAAGGTAGGTGAGATCAAGGAAGTTTTGTGAAGGGAGAAGTTTTTTGGTGAGGAATTTTTCATTTCCTCATCAAGTGGTCCTACAAAGCGATAAATGGTTGTGATATGTGAAGGTAAAGGAATTGACTCTTTGGTTTGGTACTCATGTGGATCAATTTATCCACAAGATATCGACCAGTTTGAATTTGTTTATTTTTGACAAGGCAGAAAAGAATTGCCAAGTCTTTATGTGATACTTTCTCTTTATCATCACTTCTAATGTTACCAAAAAGGTGATGATATGATGGAGTATCCAAAAGGATAGGGTTTTAATGTGTTTGGCTAGGGAGGATCTTGGGTTGTGTTTGGTTTCAATTGAAATTTTTGACCAAAATTCGAAGTAAATAACATCAAATGCAGAGATTATGAAGCAGATATTTTCTTCGACTTGCAGATTGAAGAAAGAAGAAAGTTGGTCAAAAGTAATGTAAAAAGGTCACCAAAGGCCCGAAATACTAACCCATATTGCCTCACTCGTGAATCAACTTTACTACTCAATTGGACTGTCCATATGAATTCCTGCACAATGTCTTCGTATCCGGGTTCATCCTGAAAGTTGAACTCATTCCAGCCTAAATTGGAGAGGAAAGCACGAATCTTTGCATTGATGCCCAAGGTTTCCAATAAAAAGGTACTGGGTATCTTGTTGGGGAGGATGATCTTGGAAGAATTGGCTTTTTACCTCTCTTTCTCCTCCTTAGTTATGCCTTTCATAAGATAGAGAGCAGGGGGTGTAGAGGGCTGAGCCACAACCTTGCCTTTATCTGCTCTGGAGATTTTCTTTGGAGCCATTGAAAAAGGATAAAGAGATTTGTGTGTTTGGAGAAATTTGAGAAAGAGAAATTGATGTTGGAAGTGAAGTGAGGATGTTACTGTTAAAGGGGAGGTTTATAGCCATTTGAAGTCTCTGTAAACCGTTAGAAATGGCTAGAAATGAATTGATGAAGAGATAGAAATGGTTGGCAGTCACATCACATAAATGTATAGGTAGTTACCCTAATTTACATCCGTGAATCAAGGAGTCGAACCATAAATTCTAGAAAATGTGAGTAATAGACAAATTTTCCTCGAGAATACATGCTTCAATGGTCAAAAATTTGAATTCTTGACCAAAATTCACGGTGGAGCTTGATTTTCGCAATCACGATTTGATGTTTGACAGTTGGATGACTAGGACTCTAATTCGCTACCGTGAAGATAAGATAGCAATCACGAATCATGAGTCAGCTAGGATAGGAATGAAAATAAGTTTTGAAAGAATCAAAATTGTGATCCACATGGAAAATGCCATGCAAAAAATATAAGACATACAACTAACAAACAACAATCAACACACATAACAATCATACATATAAGATCAAATTTTCACTTTAGGGAGCTTCCATCAAGCATTCCCAATTCTCTCTTAATGATGTTCAATCTTTCTTCATTGAAAGGTTTAGTGAAAATATCTGTAAGTTGATAATTTGTGTCAATAAACTCTAACACAATATCACCCTTTTGCATATGATCTCTAAGGAAATGGTATCTAATTTCTATGTGTTTGCTCCTAGAGTGTTGGATGTGATTCTTAGAAAGATTGATAGCACTAGTGTTATCATATTTAATAACATATTCGGCTTCTGCGGTGGATAAGGCAACCGACCGTATTTTTTGCTAAACTAAGATACTAAGCATTCACCTATAAATTGGCAAGTCTCAGAAGTACTTTTTCTATCTAATAAACTACTTGCATAATCCGCATCTGAATATCCTATAAGACTAAAGGATGATTCCCTAGGATACTATAACCTTAAGTGAAATGTGTCATGCAAATACTTAAAAATTCTCTTAATAACATTTAAATGCGACTCTCTAGGAGAGGATTGGAACCTAGCACACATACACACACTAAACATGATATCTAGCCTAGAAACAATAAGATAAAGTAGAGATTTGATCATACCTTGATATCTTTTTTCATCTACCATCTTATCCAATTCATCTTTGTCTAGTTTGATGGTACCACTCATAGGGGTCTTGGCTACTTTGCAACCATCCATGCCAAACTTTTTAAGTATTTCCCTTGTATACTTAGCTTGGTTGATGAAGATCTCTTCTTTGGTTTTCTTGATATGTAGACCGAGAAAGAACTTGAGCTCTTCCATCCTACTCATTTCGAATTCCCTAGTCATACACTTAGCAAAATCCTCACCAAGAGACTTATTAGTAGCACCAAAAATGATATCATTAACATAGATTTGTATAATTAGTGTATCTTGTTTGTGCTTTTTAACAAATAGTGTGGTGTCCACCTTTTCTTTTTCAAAATCATTTTTCAAGAGAAATGAACTAAGCCTTTCATACCAAGCTCTTGGAGCTTGTTTCAATCCATATAAGACTTTATTCAATTTGAAAACATGATTTGGAAAATAATGTGACTCAAAGCCAGGAGGTTGTTCAACATAGACTTCCTCCTCAATGATTCCATTCAAAAATGCACTTTTCACATCCATTTGAAAAAGCTTAAAATTCATGTGGCATGCAAAAGCTAAAAATATCCTAATGGCCTCTAATCTTGCAACGGGGGCAAAAGTCTTATCATAGTCTATGCCTTCCTCTTGGTTGTTTCCCTTAGCAACCAATCTAGCTTTATTTCTTGTGATAAGACCTTGTTTATCTAACTTGTTCTTAAACACCCATTTACATCCTATAATGGAGTGTTCTTTAGGCCTAGGGATAAGTTTCCATACCTTATTTCTCTTAAATTGGTTGAGTTCCTCTTGCATAGCAAACACCCAACTCTCATCATCAAGAGCCTCATCAACTGGCATTGGCTCAAGTTGAGAAACAAATGCAAGATTATTATCTAGAGGATTAAGTTGTGATCTAGTACTTACACCCTTGGAGGTATCACCAATGATCAAGTCCTTAGGGTGATACTTGGAAAATCTCCAATCTTTGGGTAGATCTTGGCTTGGCTAATCTCTTTGTTAATGTTGTGGCTCCTCATCTTTCTTTGATGATTCACCTCCTTCTTTGCTTTTATCCTCTCTTCTTGTGGTGTCTTTCAATTCCAGCTTTCAAAATTACCTATAAGATCATCAATAAAAACACCTTTCCCAAGTTCAAGTTTACTAGATTCATTAATGACAACATTCATATAAACTCTTCAACTAGCATAGAATTCCTGTTAAAGGCTCTATATGCCTTGCTAGAGGTGGAATAGACTAAGAATATTCCTTCATTGGTCTTGGAGTCAAATTTCCTAAGATTATCCTTGGTATTTAAAATATAACACTTACATCCAAATACTCTTAGGTATGAAATTTTAGGTTTTCTACCATTCCATAGCTCACAAGAGGTTTTATTGAGGGCCTTTTAAAAACTCTATTTGCTATGTAACACAGAGCATTAATGGCTTTGGCCCAAAACTAATTTGGTAAAAAATACTCATTTAGCATAGTTTTAGCCATTTTTATTAGTGTTATATTTTTCTCCCTACAACACCATTTTGTTGTAGTGTTCTAGGAGTTGAAAAATTATGAAAACTTCATTCTCCAAACAATAAATTTCAAAAGACTCATTTTGAAATTCCTTTCCATGGTCACTTCTAATAGAAGAAATGGAGTAACCTTTTTCATTTTGAACTCTTTTTGCAGAACTCTTGAAAGCTTCAAAAGTATCACTCTTATGCGCTAAAAAGGATACCCAAGTAAACCTAAAGTAGTCATCAACTAGGACTAGCACAAAATGTTTTTCACCTAAGCTAGCATTCCTAGTAGGTCCTATCAAATCCATATGAACTAGTTGAAGAGATCTAGAAGAACTTATAACATTTTTTGCTTTGGAGGAGGCTTGATGTTGCTTCCCCATTTGGCAAGAACCACATGTCTTGTTTTTAATGAAATTCAGCTTGGGAAGGCCTTCCACAAACTTTCCTTTAGATAGTCTTTGAAGAAAATCCATGCTTGCATGTCCAAGCCTTCTATGCCATAACAAAGCTTCAATGCTCAAAGACATAAAACACTTAAAAGATTGGTTAGCCAAATTGTCTAAGTCAATTGAGTAGGTATTGCCTTTCCTTTCACCCTTGAAAAAAAACCTCATCATCCACTAAAGTGGTGACTTAACATTCCCTAGGATCAAAGGTGACTTTATTACCTTTGTCACACAATTGATTTACACTTAACAAATTATGTTGTAAACCACTAACTAATAAAACGTTATCAATTAATGAACAACCATTCTTACAATGGTTCCAATGCCAATTACCTTACCCTTGGCATTGTTACCAAATGTGACATCTCTACCTTCTTTTTCTTCCAATGTCGTGAATAACTTTCTATTTCCAGTCATATGTTTGGAATATCCACTATCCACATGCCAATTACTTGATTTGGTGGTTGCCACACTCCTCTACACAATAAATGTGAGACCTTTTCTTAGGTACCCAAGCATACTTGGGTCCTAGGAGGTTAGGAGTTGAAAGGTCTTTTAATTTGAGGTGAGCCTTCTTAATAAAACAATGAATGTTAACATGCCCAAATTTCATGCAATAATGGCATTGAAGTTTTGACTTGTGAGTCTTTCTCCTATGCACATGTATAGTATGAGTAGGAGGCCTTCTCATACCTTGATTATGTAAATGCATGCATGTGCATGTATGATAAAAAGTTGTAGGGAATTATTTATGAGAGTGAGCATACTTTTTGTACATGTAGGCATGGTTAGCTCTTTCAGTCTTGGCTCTAGAGCTTGGGGGAGCCTTCCCTTTGCCCTTAGGCTAAGGAGGCTTAATGCTAGGAGCACTTTTCTTCCCAATTATCTCAATAATTGAGGTTTGAGGTTTCGATGATCTAAAAAATGTAGTTTAAGATGATGAAAAGGCTTCATTGAAGCCTAGACCATGTCTAATTAATTGTGGTCTTTATGACACAATCAATGTGTCTAAGTCTTCCTTTCCTTTGTGGAATTTGGAGATTGAGCTTCTATGCTCAATGACTTCTCCCTTTAGAGAGTCATTCTTCTTTCTTAATGAAGCCACTGAAGAAGATGATGTAGAAAGATTTTCCACAGATTTTTTAGCTCATCATTTGATGCTCTCAAATTGCTTACAAGGTTATTAAGGGATTTATAATCATCCTTTAATTTTTGACACTTCTTCTTGTAATATTTCATTTGTGACTTGTATTTGTCACATCTCATAATTAGAGCCTCTAGAAGCTTTTCATCTATCTCATCAAATTCATCAAAATTAGAATGAGAGTGGGAGAAAGTACTTACCTCGTTTGTAGAATCTTCTTGTGCCATGAAATAAATGTTGGAAACTTCTCCTTCTTATTCATCTTCATTTGAGTTGTCATCCCAAGTGGCTGAAAAACTCTTCTTTTTCTCCTTGTCCCATATCTTCTTCTTCTTTAATTTGGCACAATCGTACTTGATGTGGCCTTGCTTGCCACATTCATAGCAAGTGACTTCATTGGATCTCTCTCTTAGACTAAGAGTTGTCTTCTTGAAGCTTCTTCTTTCTTTTTTTCTTCTAATCAACTCCTTTATCCTTTTTGAGAGCATTGGTATCTCCTCTTCTACTTTTTCACTTTCTTCATTAGTAGAGGTAGTTTATACCTCCTTCTCCTTTGTTGAGGATTTGAGTGCCAAGGTTCTTCTTTCTTTTTCTAGTTTATCTCCTTGGTGTCTTAGTTTCTTCATTTAATCATCATTTTGTAAGGCCAACTCATGAGTTAAGAGTTTGCTTATCAACACATCTGTTGGAACCTTCCCAATATCTGGATTGGACTCTTGGATGCTGTACACTTTTGCACCAAACTTATCTAAAGGTAGAGTTTTAAGAATTTTTATGTTTACCTCATAGTTGGTGAGAGTCTTTCCAAATTTCTTCATATTGGTGACGATGGATAGGAGTCTATTCGTCATTTTGATGATGCTTTCACGGTCCTTCATTATGAAGAGCTCCCATTTCATCACGTACATCTCCAAATGGCTTAATTTAACTAGTGTTGTGCCTTCATGGTAGTTCTCAAGAGTCTTTCAAATGGCATGTACTGTTTGGCAATGTTGCACTCTTCCAATCTCTTCTCTAGAGAGAGATCTTAGAAAAATGGTCATTGTCCGGTTGTTTTTGCCATTTGATCTCTTGTGAACTTTAACCCATTCTTCCCTTGGAATGAGTTCTTCAATTCCATCCACTACTTTAGTAGGTGGCTTCCATTATTTGACAACCGCATTCCAAAGGTCCACCATATCTATATCAAGGTAAATTTCCATTCTATACTTCCAATGAGTATAGTGGATCCATCAAAGTGGGGCTTAAGGTGTGAGTGGATTCCCTCTTGTGCTATGAACTTTGCTCACCTAATTAAGGCTAGAATGTGAGACTTGGCTCTGATACCACTTGTTGGCCTTAGGCACCAAGAAGGGGGGGGGGGGGGGGGGTGGAAATGGTGTATAAAAAATTTAAAATTAAGGGTAAAAAAATAAGTAAAAAAAATTAGGCACGATTT
>CATIWR010041511.1:0-41097 GCA_949677035.1 Omphalea diandra | reverse complement strand
GAAGAAGAAGCCAAAGCCATACTGAGGAAAATATATCCAGCTGATGAAGTTGAAACAGAAATCCAGGATCTCAGGGAATCAATTGACAAAGAAATTCAGGAACAAGGAAATTCTGAGAAGATTAACCTCGTTAAACTATGTAAAACCAAAACAGTCAGAAGAGGACTAGTTGCTGGTGTTGGCCTTCAGGTTTTCCAGCAATTTGTGGGAATTAACACTGTTATGTATTACAGTCCAACCATAGTTCAGTTGGCTGGTTTTGCATCAAACCGAACTGCTTTAATGCTCTCACTTGTCACTGCTGGACTCAATGCATTGGGCTCTGTTGTGAGCATATACTTTATAGACAGAACTGGCAGGAAAAAGCTTCTGATTATCAGCTTAATCGGTGTAATACTTTCGCTTGGTGTTTTATCTGGAGTATTCCACGAGACTGCAACACACTCTCCGATGATTAGAGCTACTGAAGCTCAGTTTAGAAATTATACTTGCCCTGCTTACAGTTCCACTACAAATGCTGCATCTTGGGACTGCATGAAGTGCTTGAAGGTGCATCCAGATTGTGGGTTCTGCGCTTCAGCTTCTGATAAGGTTAAAGACACTTTCAATATATGCAGTTGTATCCAGATTGTGTTGTTTTTACTAGCTTTATTCATTCTTGACCCTTATTGTCATTTTTCTCTTGCAGCTACAACCTGGAGTATGTTTGATTTCAAATGATAAAGTGAAGGATCTTTGCCATAACGACCACAGGGAATGGTACACAAGGGGATGTCCAAGCAAATATGGATGGCTTGCACTTATTGGTCTTGCACTCTACATCATATTCTTCTCTCCTGGAATGGGTACTGTTCCTTGGATTGTTAACTCTGAGATATACCCTTTAAGGTTTAGAGGGGTATGTGGAGGAATAGCTGCCACAGCAAACTGGATCTCAAACCTGATAGTTGCTCAATCCTTCCTGTCCTTGACACAAGCTATTGGGACTTCTTGGACATTCTTAATATTTGGTGTTATATCTGTAGTAGCTTTGCTTTTTGTTCTCATATGTGTGCCTGAAACAAAGGGGCTACCAATAGAGGAAGTGGAGAAGATGCTGGAGATGAGATCTCTGCAGATCAAGTTCTGGGAAGAGAGGTCTGAACCATATGAGAAGAAGGCAGAAGTCTGAGTAGCAGCAGCCAGCAGTAATACCAGAGTTACTGAATTTAGGGAATCTCTGTATTTAAAAGTGAGGTTTCCTTATAGTATGACTAATTGAAGTCTCAGATATGCATTGCACTTTCTTGACATATGTAATAGGCTATTTTACAGTGTTCCCCCCGCCCCCCCCCCCCCACAAAAAAAAAAAAGTAATAGGCCTGCTCAAGTTTATTGAGCATTTGTTAATTTTATCGAAACCAAGATCTACATAATGTTAGGATAAATAATAAATCTCTTTCTTTATATTAACCTGAACTGAGTTTATCATCCTATTGGCTCTTCAATAAATCTCGCACTTACTTCGATAATTATGGGTTACAATTAAGGAGAAAGCCTCACTTTCGCTACTAAGTTAACTACTTCAAATACATTCCAAGAAATCTCCCTCAATTTTTATAAGAAAATTATGTAGTTTAATTAGAGAAGAAAGGAGGAAAAATGAGTTGAGATTGTTAGGTATGGAGATGGGAAGGAGGGTAGTTATTCTCCCAAACAAAACCCATTTGAGATTGAGAAGAATCAAAGGCATTTGATATCGATCGTTCCTTCTTCTTCTTCTTCTTCTTCTTCTTCTTTTTATTTAACATAACCCAAAAAAAATATGAAGAGAAATTATTTATTTTTGGTACAAGGTTTGAGCAGTAACCAAAGCAGGACTCTTTTCAAATTCTGATCCTCTCTTTGTCAGTACCTTTTTTTTTTTTGGCATAGTTTGTAGAGCTTCAAAAGCAACCCACTCACATATGCTATCTGATCAGAGAGGCACTTCTTCAGATCCTAAATTCACTCTAAATCAAGCCAAGAAACAAACCCAGAAAGATTTCAAAAAAATTAACAGTTCCAGAAAAATCAAATCAACTCAACTCAACCACTGTAATTGGAGTGACACCAATATTGACAACAAAATCCTCAATCAGTTTCCATCAAACTCTACCTTTGAAACCACCCTCAAATAGTAGTGGATAGTAATGATCTCGACATACAATATTGAGTGGTGATGACTGTTAGTTTTTTTTTTTTTTTTTTCTTGAGCAGAAAGATTGTGAGAATGATGACTAATGGGTTAAGTATAGAACAAGGAAGAGAAGCTGAATTGCTTGTCGGCTTTAGCTAGATTCCACGGCTCTCTCAATTCGTCGCTAATAGAAGGAAAGAGAAAAAACTATGAGGAAGACAGATATTGAATGATTGATTTTTCTTTTCTTCTTTTTAATAATTATTATTTTTATTTAGAAAGTTGTTTTACGCTTTTTTAATCCAAGCATAAAAGCTAAATTGGGTCTGAAACAACTTAAAATAATTCAATAAATAATAAAATCAATTATTCAATTAATTAAGGACAAAATTCTCATTTTACACTTATTTATACTTAGAAGAAACTGTCAACCATATGTGTTAGAGAAAATAATTAAATGCTTAAAACCAAATCCAAGTCCAAGTCGTCCCATAACCACCACCATCTCCTCCTCTACCTCCGCCATCATCATTATTTTCTATCAACTACCAAATTAATAGCTGTTGCACTATCAGATCTAAAGTATAAATCTTTTGTTTTTTGAGAGACGCGTCGTATGGTTAAAAGCTTCCACTGTTTATTTATTTCTTCAAGTTAAATTTGTGAATGCTTTGTTCTGGCCTTACTACATTCATAATCTTTAATCTTCTATTATGATCAGTTCCTAGTACTCTGCATCACTGCTACCGCTTGCTCCACCAGCTCATACAATTTTAAGAAACCAAGCTTAAAGCTTCTTGTCCTTTACTCCATACTCGCAACAAAAAGCCAAAGTCCATAAACTAATTGAAGAAATCAAACTAAAATTTCAAGCTCATAACTAATGCAAATATCTTCTAATAAGCACCATAAACACAAGATGCTCATCTGATTAGTATGAGAATCAAGAAAAAGCAGCCAAGTCCAATCAAAAGAAGGATCCCAACTCCACCAGCAAAGGTATACATTTGCCAATAAACCTATTTGATTTCTCAAAACTTATTGAGATCAAGAATTGCAAGACTACATCCTAATCCTATTAAATTAAGCAGAAATATCCAGCAAATATAAAGAATTACTATCGAATTCAGGATATTTCATCATAAAATCTCACCATCCTCATCATCTCTTCAATCCTCAATACACACCCATCATACCCCTTCTTTCCTTCTCCTTGAATCTGAGTCTTTACAGCGGAACTCCAAAGAATAAGAAGAAGAAGAAAAGAAGTATTCAGACACCACCAGACAAGATGATTGCGATACCTGTATCACCGCTGATCATCATAATCATCGAAAGAGTCCATGATCAGTTCCTTCTTTTTCATCATTTTCTGTTCTTTTTGCTGCTGTATTTGTAGCTTTTCTTTTCGCTAGAGAAACAAAAAGTTTTTGTGGGAGTTAATACGTGTGAGCCCAGGGTGAGTGATTAGTGGCTAGATATGTGTGATGATGGAGAATGAATTAGGTTTAGGCTTGGGCACTGATTATTTTTAGGAATTATAAAGCTTCAAATGCCTCATCCATGCCTCTAATTCACGCCTATGTAATAGGAAAATAGAAATAGAAAAATAATATTTTAAAAAAATTTATAAAAAAATGTAAAAAAAAAAAGTGAAAATGTAAAAATATTTCTAACATAAACAAAAGTTTTCATATTTCATAGATTCAAACACTCTTTTTAGGAAAAATTTGTTTTTAACTTAAAATAAAAAATTTATACTGAATTAACCATAGAGCTGATTTCATTCTTGATTAAATTGTTTAAATAATTCAAAAACTGATTTAATCTTTATGCTTTTAATAACAAACTTTTTAAGCACCCAAATAAATTCAGTTAAAATTAGAATTGCACTTAAATTGAAAAATTATGCACTAATTTGAACATTTCAAACGTTAATATCAATTTTGAGGAAAAAATTGAATCATAGTCCACATGAAAAGAAAATATTAGCATGATTTTCAATTTTTATTGTTTCAAGAGAAATACCAGATGATGCTGCTAAAAGCATAAAGCCATCAGCTCATCACCCCCATCTGGGTAGAGGCAATATGATGATCATAAGCTCAGTAAAGACTGACAACCACAATTTGTTTATATTCTCAAAGTTCCCTCAACATACAATAAAAAGGCCTTAGCTCCGCAAAGACCACAATTATCAGCTTTTTTGTTTTTACAGCACAACCATAAATCAGGCAATATGCCCTGCCAAAGTAAGGATCTTGACGTGCTTCTTCTTCCTTAACTCATGTGGAACTGGCCCGAATACTCTAGTCCCGATTGGCTGACCCTGCTTATCGACCAGTACAACAGCGTTGTCATCAAACTTAACCTCACTCCCATCACAACGGCCTCGTTGCATGGCAGCACGCACAACTACAGCATATACAACCTTTCCTTTCTTCACTTTTCCATTTGGTGTATCTTCCTTTACTGAAGCAACTATCGTGTCCCCTAATCTTGCCCCTTTCTTCCCTTTTAGAGACTGTATGCACATCACCTTCTTTGCACCCGAGTTATCTGCAACTTTGAGAACAGTCCTCATTTGTATGAAAGTCCTTTGTTGCTGCCAAAATGAAAGGAAATATTAAGGCCATGATTAGAAAAGGACAGAACATAGAATAGAATACTACCAAATTTTGGAACAATTTAAAGAAGAGGCTGGGTATTTTTGAATGCCGTACACATTAAATAATCTGAAATTCTGCTATTTGAGGGAAAAAAAAAAACCATCTTCTACTACTATTCTCATCATTTTCAAGTAGGCATAAGTAAGAACATCTTGGGCAACAACTTATAAACTATTTGAATGCATCATTTATCTGCAAAATTAGGGGAAAAAAATGCTTCTGGTCTTTAGAAAAGATTTTCAATTTGATCACTTCAAGAAATCAAAGTACATTACAAGAAAACCAAATCACAAGATTGCATGACCAAAGGTAAAGGCTTAAACATCACGATTGAAATCAACTAACCTGGGACATGAAACTACTACATGTCATCTGATTCTGATGCAATGAGCCCAATGAATCAGCAAAGTGGTTACCAAGGCACCCAAACAGTGAACGGCCCACTACATTAAATGAAGTTCAATGAGTCGGCTATGCAAATTTATCTATAATCACAAGTGCTAAAAATTAAATTAAAACAAGGGCAATAGGATGATATACACTTCAGACTATCTCAAACACCTGGCCATACCATCAACGGAAAATTTTTTGAAAATTGAAAAAAGAAAAGGCCAAGAAATGCAACAATCAAAATTTGGCGTAAGGAGAAAAGCCACCAAAACTCCAGAAGAGAGAAGCAGTAGTTTCTACTCTACTAGAAGTCAAGTCATATGATATGGCCACTTACAATGCTATGCACCTTGGAAGATTAATTCAAAATAATGAAAACATGTATTTGCTCAACGTGGAAGCATGATGTCTTCCACACACAATGTGCACCATACCACAAAATGCTGAAGAAATTAAGTATCAACTTTCTGTGCACAATGAATCCATGCTTCTTGCACATGAGACAATTGTCTGATATAAATAGTTATAAATCATCTCAAACTACACTACATTCAGGCAACGAGTAAGACACTCTAAATCCAAGCATTAAGCACCACATCTGCATAAGGCAATCTACAATTGTCTGCCTCTAGCATCCAACAGACTTCGTCAACATGAATATGTCTTCCAAACATCTTAGGTATAAAACATTATAATGACTCCAGAGTACTCCATTTATGTCTTCAAGATAAATAGATCAACCCAGCTTAGCTTTTACCAATACAAAGGAACAAGAATACATACAATCCCATCTCATTATCCACAAAATACCACTCTACCCTTTTTCAATCCAAATCCTTATCATTTCTAACTAACTTAATTTAAGAACGAAGGAAAACACTGAATTACAAGAATCTTTACAACGGTAAAACATCAAAAGTATAACAATAATCAAGAACCTGAAGAAAACAAAGTACACACAAAATAAAGTAAAAAAAAAAAAAGCATTAAACAAACAATAACCCATTAGAGAGAAGTATTCTTAACACAAATACCAATTAAATTGCAGTAAAATAGCATACCGCGGGAAGATTTATAAGCTAAACTTGCAGCCATTATTGTGCGGAAAGTACAAATCTTTATCCCTAAGAACCAAAAAGAAAAAAAAAAACAGAGTTATAAGGAAAATAAAAGAACTTTCAGGTTAACATTTCGAGTTAAAAGAGGCTTCCTCACCGGAAATTTTTGCTGCCGGGTTTGTTCACAGGTCTAGTGATGAACGCGAGAGTGTGAGAGGAAAACAGTGCTGAAGAGGGTTTTTGATTGTTTGGCCTAAACGATGTCGTTTTGTTAAAATGGGGTTTTCTTCGTTTTCTAGGTTCACCAACTGGTTGATGGGTTTTGACCGGTTCATAGGCCCAATCTCACATCTCATGCAAAAGGCCTAATGGGCCTCTTAAATATTAACAAAAGGGTTTTTGTTCTTTTTCCTTTTTAATTGAAACTATGGAGCTGATTAAATTATAAGGCAATCACTTCTTGAATTTTAATAAATTTTGAAATTAAATCCATAATTTTTTAAAAGAAAAAAGGTAATTAAATTGTTCAGGACATGGTTTAGGAAGGGTATAAGTGTATACTTGAAATGCAATTAGTGTCTTAATAAAAAAAAATTGTAGTCTTTTATTGCGGCCTAGACTTTTTAAAAACATCAAATTAATATGTATACTTAATTTTGATTTTAAACTCAATTTTAAATAGATATTTATTATTTTTAAATATTTATATTAATAATATAAATTTTTATAATATTAATATAGCTACCTATCATTATAAATAGTAAGTAAAAATATTTTGTACCTAATTTTAAAAAATTAAGAAATAGTGCATAGTAATAAAATAGACTAATGGAATTAAAAATAAAAAATTTTCCTTAGTAGGCTGTTCCTAAAGATTCTACATAAATATTCTTAAAAAAAGAAAAAAATATAATTCCTAAGAAATCGTTTGAACCGATGTAAATTCAATAGACTTTAAAAAATATATATATATATATTGGTTACATATGTATGACAATAATGTTACTACTCAACAAAGAAAGTGATCTATCATGAAATTACTAAAATAAATGTTAAAAAATTAATAATAAAAGAATGATATGTGTTGAAATGGATAAGTTGGTTCATATTATATTGTAATATAGTGAAATGGGTCACTCCTCAACACCATCATACTGAGTGAGATTGAAATGGACCACTCATCGACTTACACAATACTATTCACTAATCATTTCACAGACTCATTATCACTTGTTCCATGGGTCATTTCTTTATTTTATTTATTATTATTGTTTTTCACTCGTTTACAGATGATCACATCACGTAAACAAAATCTAACATACATTATAATTTAATATATTTTATCCACCTAACGTATCAATACCTAATTAACTTATCATCTAAATTTTAAAAGCTTTTAAAACTGACTTAATCACACACCTAACCCTATGCACATGTAGTTGCGTTGCATGCACCTGGATTTCATGCTATAAACAGTAAATGGTACACATTTTTTATACATTATGTTCTTTATAACATAGATAATATATTTATTAAGGTTAAGATTAGAACAATTTGAAAACATTTGTATGGATTGGTTAGCTAATTTGGTCTCCTTTTGTGGAAGAGGGACTCGAGACTCGTAGGGTGTGGTTGTTGTTGAGGAAGAATTTACTGGCCAGGTGCAGTTTGATCTTCTTGTACTAAAGTTTAATCTTGGGTTTCATATATATATATATATATATATATATGAATGGGCATATAACTTGATTCAATTGAAAATCAAATAAGATTAACTGATTTTATTCGGTTAAATTTGATCAAATCTAAATTTTATTCAATTTTTTATTTAAATATTTTAATTAATTCTATTCAAATTTTAAGAATAAAAATTAAATTGAATTAAATTAAATAAATATATACATTTAAAATGAAACAACCTATATTAAAAATGACCTAAAACCATTTAAAAAGAAAGTCAATTAAAACTCAACTAAAACAATTTGGTTTATAAATTTTTTTTTTATAAATTTTTTTTAACTTAATTTAGTTTCAATAAAAATAAATTTTAATTTTGATAAAAATCAAATATGTGTGTGTGTGTGTGTATAATTAAAAGTTTACTTTAAATTTTTATTTCTTGAATTCTATTCTTTAATTTTCTATTATTAGGTCTATAAGATCTCTTTGTTTTAATTAAATAAGCTTTGATGGCTTCAATTTCATTATTTTAAAGTCATGAAATGATATTATATTGAATTAAAATTTATTAGTTAAAATATAATTTAAATTTTAAAACTTAATTTAATAACAATTAACATAAGTTATATTATAAAAAAACTTAATGATAATACATGTGTTTGTGTGTATATTTGTTTATATATCCATTTATATATGTATAGTTTATCTCCACTAACAAAAATTTTTTTAATATATATATATATATAGAGATAGAATATTTTAGTATTTTTAGTATGTGTGATGCACATAACAATATTTTCTCAAATTAATTCATTTTTAGAATGAAGATTAAGAAAAATACGATCACTAAATAAATTATTCTCTCTAAAAGTCCACATGCAAATATTACTAACATCAATCCTAACCATCTTCACACTATTTGTTTCTCATTTAAAACCTATTTATCAATATCATCAACAAAAGACTTTAATTCATTAGCAACCCAAGATGGAAAAAACACCACCACCACCACCAACACCAAATAATTTATTTTCGTACCTTTATTTTTTTTTAAAAAAAAATTCTTCCTTAAAACTATATAATTTATATTATCAATATAAAGAAGCTAATTAATTATTTTGAAATTATTTGATAGATTAACTAATAATATATATATATATATATATATATATATTTAATAGTTGTAAAATAAGTAAAACACTAGATCAGACATTTTTATTTGAAAAAACATATTTTGATTCATTATATACTAAATTTTACTTCATTGTTTTTTTAGCTAACTCATTTGCCATGAAAAATTGTAAAATTTTTACTTATTAATTTGTCAAAATAATGATTTCATAGTGGATATATATATATATATATATATATATATATATATATATATATGCTTCTTAAAGCGTTGGAAGAAAATATGTATATGTAAAATAGTGATCAATATGGAACATGCTTAACTTATGTAGACAGCGGAAGAAGAACAAAGCACCATCCCATCGTATAATAGTGGAATTAACACTGGCTTTTATATGCCTTAAATAGTTTCCCTTTGACTCGTAAATCATGACTTTGACATCACATCATTGTATCTTGCCCGTGGGTTTTAACTACTTTTACTAATCAAGGAAACGCATGAAGGTGGAAAGGAGGCACGACTTGTAGTTATCATCTTTATATATTCTTCTCCTTCTTTGTGCTTTTTTTTCTTTATAAATAATACTTTCTAGTCAACTTGGAATTATCTAATACCTAAGCTTTCTCAAATTGAAAATATCCTTTTCGAATTTAAATTTGATTCGTAGGTTAGGAATTTTATTTTTCTTGAAAGAGATGTGATATGATCGAATTGTTAACAAGGTGGCATTTGTATGTTGTTGTGGTGATTAATTAGATTATGGACATTCTTATAGATTTCTTGAGAATGATGTCAAATATGTAGTTAATGGTGGATACGTATAACCAATATTTATTTTATTTTTGATATTTCATTATTGAAAATATATTTTAGGACACTACTAAGGGATAAATGTATGATAAAATTGTTTTAAAATATGGTTCTAATGAGAGAATCTTGGGATTTAATCTTGCTCACAAAATTGGGATTTATGAAAGGATTATATAATTCATTTTAATAATAATAATAATAAACAACTAATGTAGCTTTAATCTAAACTTTTACATCCATAAATAAAAGGCTCAACTATTTGTTTGATTTAGTGATGGTGGTTAACGATAAGAAAGCGTAAGCGATCAATAATTCGTAGTTAGTTATAAATTATTAATAAATATAAAATATGTAGTAATTTAGTTATTGGAATTATGATCATAATATAGAATGATAAAAATAATTATTTTATATCTTTATACATTTTATATAAAATATAAATTGATACAATAATAATAATGATAATATAAAAAATTTCTAATGATAAAACAAAATTCAAAAATAGCTTCAATTTTCAAATATTAAACAATTATTTTTTAGTGTTTAGTTATATTTTTTAAATACTGAATATTAATATTTAAATTAAAACACTACGTGTTAACATTTATCAAATGCTCATTAAACACAAACATGATTACTTCATTTTAAAAGGTTGGTAATTAATTTAGATTTTATTTTCTAAATTTATAATTGTTGAAATTTGAATTCAAATCCATCCATAATGGTTATATAGAGAGAGAGAGAGACGATATTTTATTGATTACTACAATTTTTACCCATTTATAATTATTATATTTTCAACCTTTAATGTTTATATTAAAAATTAAAAATATTTATTATTTAATTATAAAAAACAATCATCTATATAGACGTAATTATTGAAAACTTATATATATATATTTGCTTCATTTTTAATCGATATGAAATTCTACTTAAATTTATTTTTTATATTTTTCCAATTCGAATATTCTAAATATATTCAGTGATGATAGTATTAGAAAATTCAAATTTATTTGACTAAACCCGATAAACAATCCAAGGATTAGTGATTTTTTTTTTTTTTTGGTAATAAGCAAAATGAGTAATGATAAAACTGGAATCAGCGATAGAAGAAATCAAGAAAATTATAAAAATGAAATAGGGGAAGGAAAAGAAAATAAAAAAGCCCTATTAAAGGATAAAAAAAGAGGGAAAAAAAAAAAAAAAAAAAAAAAAAAAAAAAAGCGAAGATAAAAGACTACAGGGGACAACAAGAAAGTTTATCGCTTATGTGTTCATATCTGTTCTTTTGTTCCTTCTCCTCATTGGCCGATTTACTCCCTCATTTATCAAAAAGAGGTACATAGAGGGATAGAGACTTTTTTTTTTATATATATAAAAAAAAGGAAGATTGATAGGGACACAACAATAATTCTATTAGAGAATTATTGGATAATTAATAGCTTGGTGGTTTGATATTTCATATTTTATGTGATTTGAAGTTTAAATTTAAAAGTGGTGTTTGATAAAATTGAAAATTGAATAGCTAAATTTTAAATTTTAAGTGTTAAATGATTTAAAAATTAAAATTTTTTAATTATATAGTTATTTGCAATAAACTGAAAATTAAGAACTAAATATAATTAATTTATTTAATAATTATAATTATTAAATAAATATTAATATATTTTATTTTTAAAATATAGTTTTTTGATTTATTAAGGATATATAGGTTATATTAATATAAATATTTTAGTATATATTTTTGAGCAGTTAAGTGATGATTTTAAGTTAAAAATTTGAACTTATTATTTTGAGAGAATTCTAATTAAATTAAACTTTTTCACTAATGGATAAATAAGATTATCAATCAAATTAAAAAAATAAGTGTTTAAAATTTTAATGTTGTCATTTGAATAGTGTTATCAAACATCACCTAACTTAATATTTTTCATATGCAATTTAAAAATATATAATTATCTTTTATTTTTTAAAAGTATAAGAAAGGAGAAAACACACTATTTTTATATGTTATTATGGTATGCGAAAACAAAGTCATTTCAAATAAAAATGCATAATTTTATTTATAATAAATGTACTTAATACATTTTTTACATAACTTTATCTTTAAGTGCAATCAACCGAATATCTTAAATCAGCCAAAATGCTACATATTAAGAATACATTCAATATTATAAAACGTAAGAAAAAAAACATTTTAAATATGTTAATGAGATATGGTTCAAAATTTTTTACCTCTAATTTTCAAAGTAAATTCATAAACACTTTTGATTCAACAATCTTTTATTAATTGATACTGAAATCATTGCAAAAAAATTGAGATTATAAATTTAAGTTTTAATCAAACTTAAATTAATCATAAATTTTTATTATAAAACTTTAAACATAAATGATGAAAAATGAATCAAAATATAAATATATAGTGAGGCAAAAACTAGAATTCATAATTTTAATAGTTAATTTAAGTGATTAAGAGATTTTTTTTTTTTAATTTTGGAGTTTCATTTGTAGTTCAAATATTTAAATATAATAAATATTTTCGAATACATTATACCAATATGAATAGTGTATTTTAAAATTATTTAATGAAAAATTTAATCAAAATTAATATATAAATAAATTTGAAAATATCTTTGTGTCCTTATTATAAATTTAGAAAGAGGGAGTGAGAAAGTGACGTTGATGTTTGTGGCCCATCGGAGAAGAGAATGAGCGGAAAGGAGGGGGAAGAATGAATGATCATGGGCGTGGTGGTGGAATTTTTTTTTTTTTCCTTGAGTTGGAGGAAAGCGGCGGTGGCGGTCGGTGGTGATTTTTTTTTTTTAGATCAACGGTGGTTGTGTTATACCAATAACTAGAAGTATAATTCAGGAACCAAGGCCATGACACGTGCTGTGGTCTGGTCATCGAGAAGTCAGCCACCTTCCAAAGCGCATTTGATAGATTATTACACACTCTCTTGGACCACGACACGTGCATCTGCCTCCTTTCCCTCTCGAGCGTGTCGCAAATTCACTTACTCTCTCTTTTGCCTTGAACTACTCAACATACTTTTCCCATCTCCCCATTTCTCTTTTGCCCTTTTCTTTTTCTCATTTCATATGCTTCTCTCTCTCCCTCTCACTTCCTCATACCTTTAATTAACAATTCATTAATCACCTACTCTCCTCATAACATATGCTTACATTTGTGGGTTTTGCCTATTATAACACTACATGCATCATAACTATTTTTTTAATATAGTTGTACAAAATTTCTTTTACATAAATTATAAGTACTATCATTAATTTGTTTTTATCTTACTGATACATAGTGATCCACTTATTAATTAGTGGGTATAATAATTAAACTTGTAATGACTAGTGGGTTTTGCTTATTTGTTACTTTCTTCTAATCTTTAATATATATTATTTAAAGTTTTTGTATATATATTAATAATTATATTTAATAAGTGCTATTACATGTAAAAAAAATACTATGTTACCTTAAATTAATTATTTTTATAAAGTATTGTACACTCTAAAAAAATAATTATTATAAAAAAGAGAAAAGATAGAGTTAAAAATTAATTAATGTTCATTGATAATTATGAAACGTCAAGTATTTTAAAATAAATGAAGTATTAGTATAAATTTAATGGGATTATTGTTTTATTTATGATTAAATTAATATTAAATGATGTCTTAATTTAATGATAAAATGAGACTATCTATAAGTAAATATTAAGTTCGAATTTCATTAATATAATTTTTCTCTTCAATATAGTAAAAAAAAAAAAAGAGGAAAGGATTGAATTAATGTTGGCTTCTTTTGAATCGGCAAGTGATTGAGCATGGAATTGCGAGAACACGCCTTCGGGCAAATGTATAGAGTGATATGGGAGTTGCAGTCTTGAGATTTGTTTTTGGTAATGAGGAGACACTAGTATGATTTGGATAACAAACATGGTTTGTTTCAAAAAAAAAACAAACGTGGTACAAACCCTCAAATCCATAACTAATAGTATATACTATCATTTTACCTTTATCTTTCACATCTCTATTTCTACTCTTTTAAAGGCCAAAAACCTAGTATTTGTAGGTCTTTCCCTAACCAACTTCTTCGGTGTACAAGATCTTTTAGCATCATATAAAATAATTAGAAGCGGGTGTCCCAACATCAAAGTTGCATTTAGGGCATTAAATAGTTGGGTTTTGGGAGATGGAGATGCTTTTATATTTAAACAAATACAATTGACGATTTTTATAAGATATCATCATTTATTTCAAAATACAAAATTAAAAATTTTATTAAAAATAAAATTTAAAATTTTTTTAAAGTAGGTTATTATTTGTTAAATTATAAATTTTAGAATAATTACGTGTTATATTTGATGCAATACATGAAATTGTTAGATAAATAGTATAGATTATGAGTATTTTATGTTTAAATAATAAAGAGTAATATATACTTAATTGTTTTATTTTATGTCACTTAATAACTTAGTATAATAAATTGAGAGTAAAAAAATATTTCCTAAATTTTAATCATTAATTTTAAATTAAATAATTCAAATCTTATAAATGTAATCAATTATATTCATTTAAACATAAAAATATTTTAATTCAGTACATCACAAAATTTTGCATTTCTTTCATTCATAAAGCCAAGTTATATTAGATATGCTTATGAGTTTCTATCAAAGTCTTTCAAGATAAACTAAAAGTGGTTTGTGCTTTCATAAGCTAAAAATTATCTCTTCTCCCTCTGTTAACTATTAATCTTGTAACTAACTTGTCGTTGCTTCTATGTGAGTATATAACCGCACGACCCTACTAAAAAAAAAAAGTATTCCAAGATAAACCCAAACTTAGATGGAAAGGGGGGAAAATGGTCTTTTAAGCTTATAATTATTTGTCCCACAATATATGAAATTTAAATTTTCAACAATTTTTGTGATTAATATGTTTTCTAAATTTATGAAAAAAATCAATATTGAAATAAAATATAATGTTTTTGGAATTAGGTCAAATTGATAAATTTGAGGACTAATTATTTAGTTTTATCCAATGTTAAAATTTGATCATTCAAAAATGATCCAAACATTTCAAAATAAAAAAAATTAATTAAAATGACAAACATAATTAAATAAACTCAACTTAAAACTACGTTATTTGTAAAAAATTTAAAAAATTACACTATTTTATGAAAAATTTAAATATTAAAATAGTATTCATTACTTATATATATATATATAATTTTAAGTATTTACATATTTTCTTAAAAAAAAAAGCTATTGAATTGGATTGATCGGACTTATAGAATCGATTGAATTGAGAATCGGCTAGCAAATCAATTTGATCTCTATTCCAATTTTAAAAATATTAATAAAATATTATAACTAAACTTAGAAGTGACAAATGAATCAATTTAAATATATATGAATTGAGTAAACTTTGAATCATGTCTTTTTAGACATGCTCAAATTTGATTATTTTGATTTGGTCAACATGGATCATATCACTTTTAATTTAAATTTTGAAAAATAAACAAATATTTTGGATTTTAAATTATTTTATATCAAACTAAGTGGTCAATTTTTATGAATTGAGTTAAATCGAATCAATTCTGAATTGAATCAAATTTGAGCTGAGTTATTTGAGTTGGTTAATTTCAAATTAAATTATTTTTTAAATAAATTCGAATCAAAATTTTGAGTTATATAAAAAAAATATCACCTCGACTTGAACTTAATTAGTTTTGAATTAAGTTTAAAGTTTAATAGAGAGGGAAAACTAAGGCAAAAGTGAAATATATACGTATATACGTTGCGATTAATAATAGGAAAAATTTAAAATCCAAAAATTTTATTTATTCGTAAAGTCATCATTGTAAAGAATAATAAGTTGTTGGCCCTGCAATAATAATTAAAAAAGTACAATAGTAATTTTATCCCTAAAACATTATGGTTTTGAATAATTCAGCATATTATTTATAATTTTCCCTGAATTGCTCCATTAGTTAATTAATTGAGAAGGTTGAATAACCAAACAACTGGTCTCCCCTTTTGCTATTATGTTTGCCAGCAAAGGGATCATTGTTGATTTTATGTTACTTCTATCGCCCATCAAATGCTATCTTCCATAATTTAATTATTATTATTATTAATAACAATACAATTAAAGATGGGAAGTGAAGAGACACATCATTACTAGTACGGACCATCAAGTTTTATCACATTAATTAAATCCTAAATGCCCCCCTAATCCCCGTTTCAAACAGATCAAGAATAATTATTTTTTTAAACATAACTCAAAAAATACCTTTTTTAAAAGCTTTAATTAGTTTAGAGATTGAGTTCTTAACTCGACATTTGAGTGGTGAGAAAGACCTTTATTGTTTGCAATCACTTTACAAGTCATAGTGCACTCTTTTTAATCATTCACTAAATCAACCCCTTTGTTTACTTTGAATTACAATGCTACCATTTCATATATATATATATATAATTGAATTTTTTTTAACCAAATGCCATTAAAGAAAAAACTAATATATTACATCCAAATCTTCATTGATAATGGTAGTTTAGGTTTCTTAATCTTCAAATCAGAACAGCGAGGACACTATTAATCATGTGACTCCATGAAGGGGTGGGTTGGGTGCCCTTCATCAAAGACTGTCAGTGCTTACAACATGCTCTAAAATCACTTGCCTACCAGAGTGGGTTATGGGCCATATAGGTGCAATAAAGGTGTGGATAATTTTGAATATGGGTCCCTATATTAGTTTCTTTTTTGAATTGATTAAGGCAAAAAATGAATCGATAATGGTTGTGTTTCAGCTTGCATGTGTACTTTTTTTTTTTGGGCATTGTAAAATTCACAATATTTGACTATATCTAAGATATGTAAAAGGTATATTTTTTAGTTTATTCTTTCAAATATATGAAAAATTAATTTTTATATGGTATAAAATTTATATTTTAGAATTATTTCAAATAAGATTTGATATTTTATTAGAGTACAAATGAAAAAAATTAATTCTATAAATATGAATTTTATCGGAATAATTATTCATTTTATGAACTGAGAGAATGACTTTTTCTGAAAATAGTGGGGAGAATTTTTCCCCGTTGTGATTTGTGATCATTGACATGTCGAAAAGTTAAAGTAACTAATAGTTTTGTTATATTTAAAGGAGAATGAGATTAGCAAACTATTATATTTATTATATATTATATTGTGCATGAATGAGATATCTTGAATGTAATAAGTTAATAGATATGAAAATGCTTGTAATTATTAAAAATATATTACATGACACTTGAGGATGTAGTCATATTATAAAGGTGAAACATATAAAAAAATTATAGTATTTTAGTTTAGTTTGTTTTTATGGGTTTATACGCTTCCATGATCACAATGAATATAACCTATAAACATAATGAATGGTATTAGAATTTCGGAGATACTCTAAGAAGTTTGGTCGAAGTTGAAGTTGTTACCACATGAGCATTATTTGCGCCACAACATCAATGAAGAACAAAAATTTAGAAGATTTACAGTTAAGGCGAAGCTATTGATAACAAGTTGATAATGCGGACATTAATTTGAAGAAAGAAATAAGTTACACCTATAATGACTTGAAGATTAAAGATTTTGAGGGTTCAAAATTCAAGCATGAGGTTTGATGAAAATAGAAAATACCCAAGAGTTTAAATTACGTATAATTGATAAATTTCAAGTCAAGATAGAGATTTGTTAGATTATGGCTTAAAATTCTAATGAGGTATAGAAATATATTTTTAATTTGTTGAAAAAATATGTCTTGAGATGAATTGTTTTCTATTTAGTGTATGATTCATATTTTAGAGTTGTTTCTAATTAGATTTGATTTCTTATTTGAATATGATTGGAGATGACTAATTTTACAAATAGGAGTATTACGAAAATAGTTATTTAACTTTATCTATTTAAATTAAGGGTTTTATGTCTAAAATGGTGAAAAGGGCATTTCCCCATTGCAATTAATAGTTGTTGATTTGTAGAGGTTAAAATAACAAATAATTTTGTTATGGTTAAAGGAAATTGTAATAGATCACTCTTCTATTTACTATGAATATTATGGATTGTGTAATTATATATGTGAGATTTTTTTAGATGTAATAAGTTGGCGAGTATTATGGATTGTGTTATTATATGTTTGAGATTTATTTTTTTTTAGATGTAATAAGTTAATGAATGTGAGAATGCTTTAAAGTTATAAATGTAACTGTAGTTATAAATGATACAGTGAATGATGCCCGTATATTTATTATAGAAAGAATAACTGTAAAATATTATTGGGTTTCCATGTACTTTATTTTTTGTTTATGAGTTTGTATGTTTTAATTGTCACAATGAATATAATATAAATGAATAACAAAAACCCTTCAAAAATAAATAAAATAAAAAAAGGGGTAAATTTGGAGGGACAATGTCTATCCATATGTATAAAGATAAATTCCTTCATGTCATGTTAAAATGATCCATGTTAATAAATCAAACTCAGTTTAATTGATTTTCCCATACTATTAGATACTGGATAAGCAGCACTTTAAATCTTTCAAATTCTATTAAACTTTGAAATAATTAAATCCAAGCGATAATAATAATAATAAAGATTTAACATTTTAATATTAAATATATTTTGAAATTAGATTATTAAATTTTATCAATGTAATATTTCTTTTCAATAGTAAAAAATAAATAGTAAAATTTTCCAAAATAATAGCTCTAGATCCCTAATAAATGCATACGTGCTACAATGTAAGCAAAATGTAATTAGAAGTTGTAACAAAGTGTTTTAAGATGATAGTATATAAATTTGGCAGTTGATTACTAACTCGTCGGTTAATGGTGCATGAGATCAAGTACAATTTTGGAGTACAATACATAATCAATAAATCTTAACAGATAATTAGAACAAACACATATCCCCATATCCGCAATTTATTTTGATTCACTCACGTGAAATCTAATATTTTTGTGATGGATTTCACTTCTATTGCACTCAATAATTTTTTTTTTGTTATAATTCCATAATTTATTATAAACACCAATTTTTTTTTCTTGAGGGGAATTATGACATAAAACAATTCTTAACATTCATAATAATGTGTATCTAGTTTTTATACAATAAAAAAATTAAAAAATGACCAATAAAAAGTGAAATTATGAATTTTTATTTTTATATAAAATTGTATGTTATTATAAAATTTATTACACATTTAATTATAATTATGATTTTTATTATTTTATCTACTTGATAATTATTTTTATAAAATAGTAATGTGTTGTAAAATAATAATAAATTTTAATTATTGTTTATATATTATTTTTAACCATTATATTAATTAATTAATTAAAATAAATATTAATTTTATTTAAAAATTATTATTATAATCATACCATATAATGTGCGAGTTTGCTACTACTAACTTATAATTACACATCCACAAAAAATTATAATTTCGCATCAAGTAAGATGGATAGCTAGATTAGATATTGGGCAAAGTTATTTGACTTACTTATTTTCTTTTTATTTAATTTAGTTAAAATTTGATTTTAACCTATTCGAATTGAGGAAATTTATCCCTTCATTTAAATGTAAGAGACATTTTTAGATATTTCATAAGGATTAAGAAAACACTTAATCAATCTAATTATAAGAAAAATCAGTTGAATAGGAATAAACTACCCCTCTGTAGATATATTCACGATATTATTAGTCAATTGCTTTAAAAATAATTGTAGCGCATTCTTTTATTTCACTCATATTTTCACATATTCTAAGACATTATGTAATTCATTCACTTTTACCTTTATCTTAATATTTCATACTTGAACTTTAAATTGTCATGAAGAATTTATTTTTTGAATACAAAATAATAGTTTGAAAATATTGAAAAGATTTTATAGAATATTACAAAATTAATTAATACAAATAAAGATATACAATGATAAAATAGAAAATGAAAAAATTAATGTTGTAGTAGTTACACATAATTGCATTTCTTAATTTTAAAAAATGTTACTTATATTGACATTGAGTGAGTATCTTCTAAACAGGGATACTTATGACTTAAAATAACTTGTAAACTTTGGGATTGGTTTGCATAAATATTCGAGATTGACTCGAAATTAATTAAGTCAAACTCGAGCTACTTTAGTAGCTTTTCGAATTACGTTTGAATACTTATATGCTCAACTCAATGATTTTGTAACTCTAATTGAATTACAATGATTTTGCAATATTAATAAAGTTACATAAATAATCGAATCAATTAAAGTTCAAATGAACTTATTTAAGTTTGGATTAAAAATTTCAGCAATTTTTTTAAATGAATAATTACTTTGAGTTGAGTCCAATTAAAATATTTCAAACATTTCACCCTAACTTGACAGAATTTAATTTCTAATATTTCAGTTATACCCTTTTTTCTAAATCCAAATGAGCATAAATTTGAATCTGACAAAACTAGTGACAGTAAACATGCATGGGTATAATTAAACTATGCCTCACGATACAATACTGATATGAACTATTGATAGTGGTAACCTCACTCTGATAATTATAAGCGTTTGGTACAATTCAATGGAGATTTTCGTTTATGAATCTCTTTGTATCCTATGTTGACTTGAATTATTGGTTCATAAAGTAAGAAAAGGTATGTGACACTACAGGAGGGTGAATTTTGAAATCTTCATGGGAAGTTCTTGAATTTGAAGCATGTAAGATGCGCATTTATCATGAAAGTATAAATGATTTATTACATAATTTGATTCCTTATCAATAAAGTAGAATCAAAATATTTTCTCAATTAAAGTAATTTCTGAAATCAATAATAATTTTACTTTTTGTCATGAAACGGAAAAACAAAAAACATTGGCAAAGTCTCATAAAGTATTATACCTATGCAACAATTTGTACCAGTTAATAATAAGCAATTATGTGACTATACTAGATATATTATTTAGAATATATTTATAAATATTAATGAAATTAAAATATTTATCATAAATATGTGATTAAGTAATTCATATTTATTTTTTAATTAGATAATATATAAAGTTAATTTTTAATCTTATTTTTATTATTTGATTTTTTAATAATTATTTATTTTATTTATAATTATTTCAATTAGATAATTTTACTCGCTTATATGTCAAATAAATAGCTTAATGATTTGTAAAATTTCATGTCATATAAAATAAATTTTTAGATCAAAACTAATATTATATATAATAACAACTTATATCTAATTCTCTTTTCTCCTTTTACAGAAAATATTTTAAAATATGAGAATACTAAATTATGATCTAAAATGCTTGTTAATATATTTTTACTAAACTTTGACTGAGGATGGCCGCAAATTTTTTATTTTGAGAAAACAAATATTCTTAAAATGATGGTTAAGTAGCTGTTACTTTTTTTTTTTTTTCTGAAAAAAGAGAAATTGAACAAGATTTTCCTCAAATATTTTTTTTGCTCATAATGAAGGAGCAACCATAGTCACTGAACTCTAACTATTTATTTTTGTTCTTTTTTTTTTGAAAATAATCTTATATTTTTATTAGTTTAGAGTTACTGTTAAAATATTTTACTGATAATAATTTTTTTATTTTTTTAATAAAGTGGATTTTGTACTTTATTTTATTAATTTTTATTCATTTTATATCTCCTTATTTGGAGTTTTATTTAATATTATTATATTATTTTCTTTTTATGAAAGATTTATTTATTTTATGAGAATTTATGATTTAAGATTAATTGTTTAATACTTTAATGATGATAGATTATTGATCATCGTCACTTAGATTTGACTATTGTTTTATCAAATAAATTTTAATTTATGCTATATTATTATAATTGATAAAAATGTAGAGAATAAAAAATTGGGGATAAAATACTATAGTAATTTTAAAGCTAAATCAATATATTGTTATGAATTTCATCAAGGATCAAGTTCATGTTAGTAATAGTTTAGATTATGTAGATATTTTCTTTTATATGTTGTACTAGAGTTTATAAATAAAAATATATCTTTAGATGGTTTTTGTAAAATTGAAAATGAAGTGATGAAAAATTAAGTACTGAATATAATAAATACTAAATCTAATCAATCTATTTGATAATTATAATTATTAAAATCATTAAAATTCTTAATTAAGTATATTGAATTTTGTCAAATTGCTTCTTAATATTTACCTTCAAATATATATTTAAAATCATTTAAAAATAAAAACAACAATCATATAATAAAAATATTTTTTCTCACAAATGTATAAAAAAATAAGAGTATAAAAATCAATAATAAGTTAAAGAAATATTAAGAGCATAAAAGTCAAATAAATTTTTTTGACTTATTAGTGATGATTTAAAGATATATTACAACATGAAAGTTACTCCACTAAAAATATTAAAAAATCAATAATTTAGTATTTGAATAGAAATTTTAAATTAAACATTTTAACTTATTATTTTAATTAATTTTTATTTAATTAAAAATTTTAAGTTAGACCCATATAACATCATGAAATATCTTAAAATAATAAATATTGAAAATTTATGATAAATTGAGTTATCAAACATCCTTTACTCTAAAAAAAAAATAAAAAATAAGGGTTCATAATTCCAAATAATTAAAAATCTGACAAAAAAAAAAGCAAACAAATAGTAGACAAATGATAAATCACTAAATGAAAAAGAAAGAGAAAACTTGACAAATGTGAGAGCATATATGGCTGTTAAGTTGTCCTATAAAAATTTAAACAGTTAGAAATAAATTAAAGAAAATGAATATAAAATTGTTCTTGCCATGATTTACTATCCAAACATCAACGTGAACAAAAAATATAAACATACATATATGTAAGGCATGTTTATATAATGAAGTATTAATAAAATTTTTATTTTATTTATATATAATATTTTAATTTACTTTCAAATTTAAAATGTGATTATAAAAAAATTATAATATCTTATTATTATTTTTAGATACTCATTATTTAAATTAATTAATTAATTTATAAAATATAAAACTAATTATGAAAATATTATTAATTTTAAATTATATTTTTATATGTTGAAATACGTCAAATAAAATATTAAAATTTTAGAACATTCATTTTAAAATAAATTATATTTTTTAATATAACTAAATATGTCACAACTGAAATTGAGAAAAGTTGGTGTCTGAAATAACAGCAGATTAAAAGGGAATACGTTAATTGAAAAAGTACAAAAATGGTTGGTTCTTCCGTTACCTTCCACTGCCATAAATATTTAATAAAAAAATCTTTTCTTTTTTATATACTTAATAAACAAGTAAAAAAGAAAAACAAAGAAAATCCAACTAACCAACAAATCTAAACAAAAAAAAAAAAAAAAAAAAGCAATTCCCTTCAACAGAATTAGTATTGTTATTTTTTTTAAATGTTGGTAGGGTCGCATGAGAGTAAATAAATAAGGAAAATAGGGGCAAGAGGAGAAGAAAAGAGGGAGTGTGTTAAAGGATGGGAACGGCGCAGTGTCTGTGCTTTCCCGATGAGCCCGGTGGTTTGCTCGAATGGGTAGGAAGAAACTCAAAACTCTTCAACCCTTCAACTAAACTAAACTTCTTATTTTTCTTCTTTATTTTGCTTCTTCACTTTATTAGTATCCTTTACGAGCTATACTTTGCTTATATATAAGCATCTCTTACTATTTTTTTCTATGTTGGGTTCTTCATTTCAACCCTAAATTTGCGTATATTTGAGTGTGTGTGTGTGTGTATCTTTGAATTTCAAGGCGGGCTTCTGGTTTTACATTTTTTGTGGTAAAGGGACCCTGAGCTGAAAAAATGGATAAAAAATGTCCCTTTTTTGTGTTTTGGGGCTAACATTTTAAGGATTTCCAAGCTACAAATTCTTGGCCTTTATTCTTCAAAGCTTGTCACTCAATTTCTGCCTAATCTGATAGAGTTGTTTATGTGACATTCCGACCAAATTTGTTTTTGGGTATTATTAAGCATGGCCAAGTTGATAACAAAGACTGTTTCTTTTGATGCATTTGCTGATCTAAAAATGTTTTTGTTTTTTAAACCGTTTTGTTTCTTCAATGAGCTATTATTTTCAGGCTAAAAATTCTAACGATCTTTAACATATGCATTTAGGTTCAGAAAAAGAACTTTTAAATTATAATTAGTGCTATAAAGTTAAACATTTGTGTGCTTAAAATCTATAACTTTTCTTAATTTCTTGTTTGATTATCTGTGGTTTTGCAGTTCAAGGATTGATCCGTGAAGTTAATTAATTTTGTTAAACGAGAGCCACAGATCTGTGACTTTTGGATGCTTATAAACAAAGATCTGTGAGCAACCAATTAGTGAAGAAAGAAATAGTAATAAAGAAGAAGAAGAAGAAAGAAAACATCTTTTAGGAGTTTGACACCTGTAACTAAACCCAACATTTTTGTATCAGTGTAAGCTAATCTTTTATATATATTTCTTTATTTTATTTTTGGGCAACTACAAATATATACCTATTCCTTTCTTGTTGTTGGTAATTCTGAAACAGTGTTTTAATTAATGAAATTTTGTCATTTATTGTTCTTGTGTGTAGTGGTGGTGGTGGTGTTAGTCTCTGCCATTTTTAGAGTCAGCGAAAGGGAAGCTATCAATTCAAACCAAACATAAAAATGAGAGATAAAACGAAAAAGGGTGTGGCTCAGATCGGCAACCCGTACACCATTACTGCTTCTTCTTTTAGCTTAATTTTGAAGCAGAAAGGCACAGATCAAGTTGTGTATGTGTGTGTGTGTGTGTGTCTAATATAAATGCTCATGTTGGGCTCTTCTTTTGTGCTGTTTCGACTTTTCTTAAAGCTAATAATCTTTAGGTTTAAGCTGTTAAAGGCTTATCTATAGGTATACTATTGTACATTAATAATTATTTAGATTCAGGTCTATGAAGAAGAAACGAGTGAGTCTATATCTACATGTGGGTGTGGTTAAAGCAGCAGGCTGAGTACGCTATTTAAGCCATCTGATGATACTGCTGCCTTGTTTTTGTCTATCTTTTAAAGCCGTGTGTTTTTCTTTTTTCTTTTTTTTTTTTTTTTTCATAAAGATTAAAACTTGGTGGTGGGTTTTTGGTTGCAGGGCTGACGTTGCAGGCTTTGCTTTTGAGCGTCCTATCTGCGAACTGCCAAAAAGCTTAAACGAGAGAAGCTAAGGAGGGAGGGTCTCTCTGTCTCTCTCTCTCTCTCTCCTGACTTGGCCGTGATATATCGAATAGTTTAAAAAAAAAAAATCCAGCCTTGCACTCTGAACTATCATCATCAACGCGTCGGACACAACAAACCCAGCTGCTGCACTTGTTCTAGCTACCTTCTTCTTTCTTCATTTCTCTCATTCTATACAAACCCACATCCGATTTCATCTCTTCTTCTATTCTATGCTAAAAGAGAGGAGCCAAGGATAATGAATTAAAGGGGAGATTAGGAAGTGGAGGGTGTTGGTTTTCATGAGCTCTTATTCTTTTGACTGCTAAGGAATGAAAGTGGTATGGAGGTGGAGGAGATTCAGACACAGCCCTGTAAGTTCTCTAGAGTTGGTAATGGAAGAAGAGACACTAGTAAAATAGATCCCAAAGGGAGTGGGGACCACCAATGCCCTGATGATGAAGAAGATGGAGACCTCAAAAGGCCCAATCTTGGGGGTGGTGGTGGTGCAGGAGGGGATGTTAGCAGCGTCAATAGGCTTCGCGAGTGGCATCCCTCTTCCAGAATTATTAGGGTTTCTAGAGCATCTGGTGGGAAAGATAGGCACAGCAAGGTGTGGACTTCCAAGGGGCTGAGGGACCGGAGGGTCCGATTGTCAGTGACCACTGCAATACAGTTCTATGATCTACAGGATCGGTTGGGCTATGATCAGCCAAGTAAAGCTGTAGAATGGCTGATTAAAGCAGCTGCTGAGGCAATAAATGAGCTCCCTTCGCTTAATGGTTCCTTTCCTGATACTCCAAAGCAATTTAGTGATGAGAAACGGACTATTGATGGAACTGAACAAGGGTTTGATTCAGCTGATGTTGAGCTTGAAAATCCAAACTTGAACCACAACCAGAATCAGCAGCACATTTCCTTGTCTAAATCCGCTTGTAGTAGCACTTCTGATACAAGCAAAGGTTCAGGGTTGTCTCTTTCTAGGTCTGATGCTAGAGTTAACCGTTTTAAGGCCAGGGAGAGAGCAAGGGAGAGAGCAGCAAAAGAGAAGGAGAAAGAGAAAGAATCACGCATTGCTCATCACCACAGCATCAACCCCATGTCTCAAAATTCAACTTTTACCGAGCTTTTAACTGCAGGAATTAGTAGTGTGGCCAACAATAACACCAACAATAATAACAATAACTGTGCTACTACTAGTCCTTCTGTTTCTGAGGCCAACTTGTTTCACAACAAGGCAAGGCAATGGCCCTTGACCCCAATGGACTATTTCGGGACAGGGCTCATAGGTACCTCTTCGTCTCGGACAACCCACCAGTCATCAGGGTTTTCGGGGCAAATCCAGTTGGGAAATTCAATTCCAACTCAAGCAATGTCAATGTCAATTCCACCATTTAATTTCTCAGGGGAGAATCACCAGGAGCAGCAGTTGCAGCATTTTCCTTTTGTTTCCGATCATTTGATCCCAGTGGCGGCTACCACACAACCGGGTCCCGGTGGGGACTATAATCTAAACTTCACTATCTCTTCCGGCCTTACTGGTTTCAATAGGGGGACCCTTCAGTCCAATTCATCATCACCTTCTCTTTTGCCTCATATCCATCCCATTGATGGCTCAACAAATGTACCTTTCTTCATTGGTGCTGCTGGACCACAGCCACCGCCTATGCAGAATCATCACCACCACCGCCTTCAGTTTCAACCTGGCTTGCAGCTCTATTACGACGATGGAACCCGGCATTCTGACAACAAAGGCAAAGGAAAGAACTGAAGTGCTTATTCCTCTTGGTCCATCTTCTTCCTGGTAAGATCAAACAGTCCAAATCAATTCTATTTTCTTCTCATTAGTCATTAAAATTTCTTTTTCTTCACTTGCATTTTTAGTTTCATTAGTCTATTATTGTAAGAAGTTTGTGTTTTGACTTGTCTTTTCTCTTCAATTTTCTCTTTCCCTCTCTTGACTTTATTCTGGGAACACGTGTAATGCATAGCAATACTAACCATGATTTCTTTTTTTTTTTTTTTCCTTGCAATCGTAAAGTAAGTTAACCATTGGGTGTATTTCCATGGGTGTTATGTATAATATTGCTGTCTTGTCATGACGCCTGCATAGATTACAGTGAGTAAGAATCGGCTGGTCGTCTCCTTGTTTGTTCTCTTGCTGGTTCCCTTCCCCCTAGCATATCCATTTATTAGCCAGGTGTTAGTTTGTCTATAAGCCAGCCATGTGTCTGGCACCGACTGGAATAAAGATTTAACCTTTAGAAGATGAAACCTTAGTAGCTTCGGAATCCCAATTCTTTTTGCTTGTAGAAGTGTGCCACGTGATCATGAATCGGCGTTATGTCGGTTCTTGCTAAGAAACTTTTAAGGTTTGAGCTGTTAAATTGGTTGCAATTGAACCAACTGAAAACCTGCATTGCTGTTAATTATATGCCATGCACGTAGGATGGCTTACCCTCCTTTAACAACATTAAAGTATATGCCTAGGCGATTGGCATTTAAAAAGAAATTAGTTTTTAGGCTAATTTCTTCTTAGAATTGTAATAATGATAGAATGCCAATCTAGGATGAGGATTTATCTCTCTTTTTTTTTCTTTTTTTTTTTTTGAATACAATAACTTTTTATTTGTGCAAATTAATGTACTTTATTACATTTTGTAACATGAAAACTTCGTTTGCAAATCAATGAGATTGTTGGTAGTCATTTTTACGGTTAATGCCCTTTCCACCCAAGTAATAGAAGGATACATGTATTGCCATAGCATTTTTTTCTCTCTTTTTTTTTCCCCCTAATGCAAGTAAATTTCTATTATTAACACTTAAAATGTGTTATTATTGGAAGTTAGAGCAAAATCAGGGAGAAAGGAACTCCATTTCACCTAAATTAACAAAACAAAATATTCTCCCCCCCCTCTTCTTTTAATGAATGAAATAATTGTTGATCTTGGGATTTACTTGCACTCAAATGCTAGATTTGATGTACAGTACTGTTAAGCCGATGGATGATTAATTTTAACTTGAATGATTGAATCTCGAGGTTTAAATTGTTCAGTGACTTCAAAAAGTAGTCAATTGAAGGAAGGAAAATCCAAAGTAATCAATCATGCTTTTTTCTTTTTCAAATGATAACAAAAAATGTAGTGAATATCTGTTATTACTCAGTGAACTTGACGGAAGTCTCCCCTGATTTTTTGGGTTTGACAATTTTTTTAAATAGGTTGAGTGAAGGGTAAAAGACATTGCACGAGATTTATATAATCTATATTTGTTGTTCATTCAAGTATAATATCTTTCTAAGTCACAAAAGTACTTTACAGAAGAAATAAATTAATTATTGACTTGGATATTGTGCATGTTTGACTTGGATATTGAGCATGCATAACAATTCATCACAATGCGGATTTTGTAACTAATTTTTCGTTGATTAAGAGGTCAATTATTACTCTTTTTTTAGTATTGAAAAGGAGAATTATACTATGAGACTGACATTCATTTTATGCTTTCAGCTATTTGCACATTTATTAGAGTTTTTTGCGCTCTTCTCTAAAGGGAGTGCAAATAAATTATATTGAAAGTTTCGGTGACTATTTGCACTTCTCTAAGGAGTGCAAAAACCTCTAAAAAGAGTGCAAATAGCTGAAATCTCATTTTATAATTCTTAATATTAATAAATACTAAAATCTTTAACTACATTATCTGATTTTTTTTTGTTAATAGTATATTATCTTCTTGAATTTTAGTATCTCAATTTAACTCTCTTCATCTCTTATAAGTTATTTATGACAAAAAATTTTTAAATTCTTTTAATTAAGAAAAAAGTGGAAATATTGTATCCGTTTTTTTTTTGGTTACAACTGTTTCATCTTTCATAGAATTATAAAACTTTATTTTGTTTTGAGATTGTAGTAAATTTTATTCAATCTTTATCAAACCGTAAAAAAAAAAAATCTGTTTGACAAAACCCAACAATTATTTTTCTTTTCCCCCTTTTACTCAACTTCACTAACCAAGGTAAACCTTTTTTATTTTTTAATAAAAACAGATTTTCTTTGAGAGGAAGAGAGAATAGTCTAAGAGTGGGCATATGCTGTAAATAAATAAGAATTTCCTATTAAAATTATCTAAATCTCAACTTAATCCCCAAATTAGTTAGGATTCCCTATATGTATTGCTTTATTTTTTAGATTGCTATGCTGTATTTTCCATAGATTTGCATCTTTGGAAAGATTGCAAATTACTCAGACCTGTGGTACAAAAAATGAAAAATTTAAACGAAATATTCACAAATAAATTATATGAGAGAAAATAAAGGATTTAGTCTATCACTTCAAATCATAAAATTTAGAGTTATATAAAATTTTTTAAGTCACTACTATGAGTAGTTCGAGTATTTTATTTGTAATAGAATTTTGTAAAACATAAATTTATACAATTGTCAAATTTTTTCTTATTTAATTTTTTGAAATTGAAATAATTGGTAAATAAAATTTATATTTTAGATTTGAGAGAATCAGACACTTTAAAAATCATTTTTAAGTTTTTTTTTTTAAAAAAAGAAAGATAGAGTTAGAATAGATTTAGTATGTCTCTTTCGAGAAACAAATCAAATAAACAACCAAAAATTGAAGGAGATTAATCATCAAATTTTACTAGTGAGTAAACTAAACTCTTTTTAAGTTATGCATTACAAGAAAGTTTTTAGGATATGAAATGGGAAGGAGATGATTGATGAATCAAGTATAAATGAAAGTAAATTAATTTACTTTATTAGAAAGTTTTACAGAGAATAAAAGTTAATGAATGCAAAACTAATTAAAATTATTAGTGTTTTATGATTTGCCTTAAATTTGTATTTATTTTAGGATGTTTAATTTGTATAGACGTAATATTTAGTTTTGATTTAATAAATAGATATGATTTTTTTCATTAATAAGATTCAGTTGTAGAAATTTATTTGCTTTTATCTAATAATCAGAAGTTTCATGAGGAATTGTAGAAGTTTATTGGCTTTAATCCTATGATTATAATAGTTTTCTAAGGAATGTTACATATTCTTTATATTATATTCTTTTTACTTTGTTTGTGCTATAGTGATATAAGATACTCCTTCTATTTTAAAATATGTCATTTAATGTATTTACCCAATTATTAAAAAATATATTTAATACATAGAGAAAATACTATATTACTTTTAAAATAATTGTTTCCATCATTTATTATAATTGTATATCGAATTCGGAGTATATGCTCTAAATAAGCGTAGCATGGGTAAAAACTAGAGAAAGTTTACAGATTTCTATGAAATGTCATATATTTTGAAACAAAAATTCTAACCTTAAACGCTATATATTTTGAAACGGAGGGAGTATGTTTTTAAAACACATTTGGCACATATCATCGTAGTAGAGAGAAGATAATATAGAGAATATTTAACATTTCTCGTATTTCTCTACATGCAGAGAGAGTTTAGCACTTCTCATAATTCCTTCATGTGAAGAGAGTTTATCACTTCTCTTAGTTCTCTTCATAACGAGAGTTTAATTACAGAGATTTATGTGATTTGCCTAAGATGCATTTAATTTAAGAGTATTTTGGCCTTTAATCTTGGTTTAAAATTGTTCATTATATTTATAATCTTCATTAATAATGACATGAAATCATGAGTTTCATAAATGTAATTTTACAATCCTTTATTCAAATAGTCATAAAAATTTGAACTTCATTAATTTTTATTTCCATTATTAAATGATTTCAAAGAAATTAATATCTATTTATTTTCTACTGTTTTAATTTTTTTAACCCACTCTTATCGAAACATGGCTTTAGATAACATTTATTTTGCAAAATTTCCAACTTCTCTCTCATATCGCCTCTTGGTGTTTCCTCTATACCTCCTCTTCTTCACCTATCCCAAAAATCACCTCTTCACCCCAAATCCTAGCAAATCCCTCAAATCCAAACCTTCTACTTTGAAGATTTCCTAAGAAATTGGTGCACAAGGTCTTTTTGAATTCTTTTCTTCCAGATTTTGGAATATTGAGCACGTCTACATTCCCTCAATTTGGTCAGATTGAAATTGTCTAAGATAGTAGTTAATTATTCTTAAAAAAATAGTTGATAATTACTCACTCAAATAAAATTATTATTCAGATATTTTAAAATTATATACAAAAAAATATGTAAAATTTTAAATTATATATTTAATTTATTAATTATTTTGTGATAAATTCTACTATTATCTTGAATTCAAGGTAAAAATTTTTCATTTCTTAAAAAAAATTGTTCAAAGTAATAAATAAACTATGCATTTAGATAAAATTAATGTATTTTGAGATATTTAAATTTGGTGATAAAAACTAGCACTGAAATAGTATTTCCCCTAATATTGTTATTATTTGTCACTATTTTTTTGCTAAAATTTTTTTATGCATATGTATAATTTATTTAATATTTTATATAAAAATTTTAATAATAATTTTCAGGATGAAATTACCTAAGTGATTGATAAATTATTTAAAATTATAAACTATGTTTATAATTATTTAGATAATTATTAAGATCATAAATTTATAATATCATACCGTTAATTGCATTGTAAAATTGAGTCATTGAGTCACAATACCAAAAACTGCAAGTTAAAGGAGAGTTTTCCCTGAAATATATCTGATAGGTCTTGATAAAGACTAATGTAATGAATATTATATCAAATCAAGAGAAAATTACTCATATCTTGAACTTGACATGGAAAAAATTCTCTCCTTTTCCTTTCCAAATCACAAATATCTCAGTCTTTGAAGGTTAATATTCAAAAGCAATCATTTTCAACCATGAATCTTTGCAACTAATTGTGAAGAAGGGTTTATTTAGTAAAACAAGAGACTTTAGATCTAACAATCTTCTTCATGGGTTGTTTAGTCACCTTTTCTAATGGCACAATTCTTCATCAACCCTTTATTTTACTCTAAACTTATTTGAATGTAAATATGAGTTTGACATTTCAAAGTAGTTAAAATTTTATGAAAATATTTAAAATAAGGGAGTACTTCTTAGTAATTTTTTTCTTTTTTTTGTCTGATTCTTTGTCAGGGAATAAGAATGAATTACTTCTTTCTAAAATATAGCTTGCAATGCATTGACAGAAATATGTGTCATTGTTATGCATTAGATGAGAGGCAATGCTAGGGAAATTGAAGCAGCAAAAGTCTAACTTATTCATGTGACATGAAACCTTGTTATTCCTTGCTGTTAGACTTGTCAATAAGCAACTTGAAGATGGCGGTTTGAAGTCCTATTTGAATCCAGATTAATTCCTCATTATCTCAGATTCTATTTTCTCTACTGCAGCTCAACCAACAAAGACTGCATTACAAAAAAAACAGAAACCAAATGATAAAAACCAGTAAGCCAACAATAGACCTTTAATAAATAACTTCTAAGACACCTATCCATGCTAGTTGATCACATATTTCAATCAGAGAATGAAAATAGCATGTGGATTTAGGGCTATAAATATGGTAAGCAAATATTTGCTTGATCAATAATTTGGTGATGTGGTTTGGATATCCTTGTTTGTGTTCTGGCTTGGCTTAATATCACCCTTTGGCTGGATAAACAAAGCAGTGCCTAAGATTTGGGATATTGTAACTTCTCAGGTCAAGTTGTCCAATTTAATGGTAAATTTCTCATGTTGAAAGAGCTAGAATGGGATAGTATATGGAGTTTCTTCAACCACTGTTTTGTCAATCGTGTGCCAAGTCTTGTGCCAGTAGCTGAAGATTGTGCTGTGGTCAAGGAAAGATGAAGGTTGAGGTTCTGCTGAAACCAGAGGCAAGTAAAAGCTCCTCCTTGCATAGTTATCTGCTTTGGAGCAGGCCATAACTATAAACTTGTTTCAAGCGACTTACAGCAAATACAAAAGGAGGGTTGCCCTTATATCTTTTTGGAACAAAAAAGGGTGCTTCTAATTGTTTGGTTTCTGGCATTCCCCGCACAAAACTAATTTATATACTATGAAAATAAGTTGAGGGATTCACTTCTCATCATAGATAGGATTTAGATGATTTAGTAAGTCAGCTAACTTTTCTTGAATCTTTTGTTTTCTTAGATTTTTTTCGTCGCCTAATTGCCGTTACCAAACATGAACTCTTCTTAGATGCTCTAATATAGACTATTTACATTAAATGTTAGAGATGGTGATTTAGTGTAGAGGAGGAAGTATCTGAGAAGTCCGGCAACTTTATACAGCTTGTTGTTGAACTATTACTCTTTTGATAAAATTTCAGTGTTCAGGTTTTTGTTCATGTATTTGTGTCACTGTTTTCCTTGAGTACCTAGTAGAATATATATATATATATTACATCATCACTCTGTATCTACCAATGATACCTTGCATGGCTTAAAGTTTATCATTTACCATCCAGTAACCTTTAAACCTTGTTGCAGTTGTTGATGTAGAAACAGCTTAGACATGCTAAAACTACTTCGTGTGAAAACTTATTGCAAATATATGAGCTTGTATTTCTATTGCAATGGAGGAATTTGTGGGCCTGATGATATTAGGCCAATTTTTTTCTTTGAAGATTTTATATAAACACAAGAATGTGGCTCATCTTGCTTGAAGCCAGGTCATTGTTGCATGCTTTGGCAGTTCACTCAATAGGCTGTTTCTTATAAGTTACAAACACCTCCCCCTCTCTTCCTCTGAAAAGGGAAAAAGCAACTGATATATATTTTACAGTTTGAATATGATGAAATGTTTGGCTTTGCAAGGCTTTTCATAGCTTCTGATTCCATAAATTTAGTCTCTTAATTTAACAGTGCATCTAAATTCTTTCATTTACGTGCATTATGTAATTTATGTTAGGGACACAAGTTCCATAGGCTTAATCTCCTACGGTTGTGAATAGAACTATTCTCTGGTTCTGTTTCACGCATTCTTGAACCTAGCTGTTGACGTGAAAATGCCTATTTAACATTACCATTTGTATGGTCAGTGCATCATGCTTTTCTGTAAGGATTCGCGCTATCAAGTCTTTCAGCATTTATAATGAATGGCATGCACATTAATTTGGTTGGCAAATTTTGGTACAGGAATGTGAAGATAGAGAAACAGCAGCAAGCCATGAGCGAATGCACAAAAATATGCCTTCCTTGAATTGGGTGATGTACCATAATAGTATGCTTCTGAAAGTGTTGGTGTTCAGCTTTTTCCATTTTGGTCTTTGAAGCTTTCATTCTCATGTCAGGATGCGTTTATGTATTGCGTGCAAAGCGTTGTGTTTTTTTGAAGAAATATGACAAACAATTCGATTGAAGTTATTCTTTTTCTAGTCTATGATTATTCTCAAACATCATCAGTTGAGCAAAGGATAGGTAATTCCCCTCCAAGGTGATTCAGACTTCCAAGTTTCTATGATGACCATCATTCATTTACCCTTCTCTTAAAACAATCATTAATTGGGGAATTTCCTTGCTGAGTTTTTACCATAGGTCTGCAAATGTCTGCATCTGGAGCCATTCTTGTCATTTTTCCCATTGAAATTGTAAATAATTCAAAATGTTTTGTTGGCAATTGTTGTTAGGATACACTTAGTATCATAATTCCTATATTTGTTTAGTACTTCGGCAACAACTAAATGGAAAGGGATTTATCTTGGAACCCATAATCTTTTACAAAATGAGATGGGCAAACAGACTAATCGATTTTTTGTTCCATGGTGGTATCATTTTCAGGTGTCCCTCTGCTATGGTCTTCTATGCTGGCTTGAAAAAGATCAAGTATTGTCTTCCATGCCTGTAACTTTTGAGAAATGGTACATAAATTATATATAACTTAAGTAAAAGATGGTTATTGCAAATCTTAGTTTGCAAAGTTGACAAATAAAAGCAGTCCCTTAGCCGCCACTAAGCAGAAAAACGATGTAGATAACAACTCGGAATTTTAATGGTGCATGTTGGTTTTCTTGGATGTCTATGAGCGATGGACTCTATCGCTCCCATCCCATCTTATCTTAAGCTAAACAAAAGGTCAAAAAAAAAGCACTGAGGGATGGGTTATGAAAGAAACAGTTGTGGCTATATATATGCATGCATATCCTTTTCATCATCGATGCAATAGAAACCCTAGAATATGCTTATATCTGATCTGTTCAGCATACAAGATAAAAAAAAAATAAAAAACTATTGATTCAAACTTGATGCCCAAGCCTCTGTTGCCATGCGGCAAAATTTGTCTACCGTAATTTTGAAATATATATATATATATATATTGATTTGGGTTTAATCCATGATTGATATTGCACAAATTTCTTTGATTTGCAAGTTGTAGTTCTGTAGATAATTTTGTTTTGGACTAGTTCTTTCTGTTAAATAGTTTTATCTTACCATTAAACTAAACTAAGATACCTGATGCTTCTTCGTTCTTGTCAAATCCTGCAGATGATGCTTTTAGGCTCTGTTTTTCTTTCATTTTGGGACTATTGATAGGTCGACGAAGTCCCATCTATGTTTCTTTCTTCTTTTGTATCTTTTCAATAATTTCATATTTGTTATATAAATTTATTTGTATGTTTTTAATATTTAATCATGTGGAGTTATATTTGCTATGTGGTTTTTTTCTGAAATTTATTTTATATTATATTTGTTTTTATGTTATTTTATGAAAATTGATTTATATTGATTTCAAATTACTAGTAACTTTCATTAACAGATGATTGTGATATTTTAGAGAATAATATTAATTTTTTTTACAAAAGATTTGTTTTACACACACACACACACATATATCCAATATCGAATCATTTTAGGAGTCGTTGGTTAGGGAATCTCGAATAATGATTTTAAATATTTACATAATTTTGTAATATTGGATCAAAATGTCTTTGTTAAATAATGTAGATGTTATATGAAGTTTTTTTTTTTTTTGTTTAATTGACTCAATAATTCCTATCACATAAGCAAAAATAATTGTCTATAATATCATGTTTGATTATTGATTTTTTTTTTTTTGCATTATCAGATATATAAAAAAAATTAATTATTAGTTTAATGACCTAATCAATGTTCTTCCAAGAGAAATAATTTAATTAAAAAAAATTAACCTTACAAAATAGTACTATAATAATTTTTAAGACTCTAATTGAAATTATAAGTTCAAATATTTATAATTTCTAATTAATTGCTATCCCACATATTATGTGTATTTTAATTTAATATTGTCTAAAATACATGTATTTCATTTTTATATATATTTGTTATGTCTACTTTAAACTTCTTAAAGTCATGAATGAAGCAAAAAAGCTAACGCGATAGAGGAAGATGTTATTGCACTTGATCTTCGATAATCGGTTAATACACGAGCCGTTTCCAACTTGCACATAGCCAAGAGATTATGGTGTGAATGTTTTTAGAAAATATTAAATTTAAATAAATACAAATTATTTATCATGAATATTATTTATTAATTAGCTATTATTTTGATAGTAGCTAAGATAGCAATGATTTTCATTGAATATTTAATTTAATTTAATTAATTATTAACTTATTAATATTTGAATATAAATATTTAAAAATTAAAATGAAACAAAATTACAATATCCTATTATTAGAAGAAAGAAAAAGTATATTGAAATCTCATATTTTAAAAAGAAAAAAAAAAAAATACACTGTGTTTAAGAAAGGAAAAGCACACTGAAACAATACACTAGAGGGGGTCAGCTATAGGGGATCCTCTAAAGTTGATATAGGGACAAACAATTATGTACCTAATGAGGGCATTTGTGCAACACTTTTAACTAAAATCGCAACTAGAGTTCTTATCTCATCGAACTGCTCCTACAACAATTTAACCTTCAAATCCACTTCAATTTTTACTACTTGATATGATCACATAGTGCCTATTCAATCATAGATAATGATGCAATAGAATGATAAGAGTTGTAGCTCGTGTATGCTAAAGAGCAATCGCCGATATATGAACGTTAGTGTTTCTAATTAGCTGCCGGGACTCATAAGTAAACCACATCTTCATTGACGGATTCTCTTCTCCCTTTCATGTGTTTATGTCGTTTGTTGTATTTCTTGTTGTACCTCGCCCTAGAAAGTTGAAATGTTGATATAATATATTAATATATAATTAAAACATTTAAGTAACATAATAAAATATTAATTTATTTTTTTAATTACCCTAAATTGGTGAGACCTCTTGTCAACTCACTTTTGAGTAGCATTGGAGATATGCAACAGTTGATGGGCTTGGATAAGGGATACCTTTTTGCTGATATTTTTTTCGTATACAGAATATTAATGAAGTTAAAACATATTTATGTCATGATTTTACAAAATGAAATTGAAAATTGAAGAGTTTCAAGCACTCATAATCCTCTTGATATGCTTTGAGAATACAATGGGACCCCTTGTGTATTTAGAAAGTTCCATTCCTAGTCTAGCTTTCTCAGTAAGGCGGTTCCATTGTGCTTGTTAGTTAGCGACTACAAACTGCTTAGTAGCTAATCAATATCATTCAAAACTTTTAGCTACTAAAAATTGCAACAACTAAGTTTAGCGACTGGAAAAAAGGTAATAGCTAAATATAGACGTGAGAAACTAATAAGAACATGCTACTTTTTAGTCTCTTCTTTAGCTACTACATACAATCTAGTAGTTATTTAATGACTAAATAGCTATTATACTTAATAGCTAACAGTTGGTGGCAAGATATTTTGTGACTAATAGTCACTATTTAGTCGCTAATCTTATCGCTTTTTAATCAAGTCGCTAAATAACTACTAACACAGATAGTAACTAATTTTTAATAGCTATTTATGCATTTTCTTATTATGAGAATAAGGAAAAAAAAATTATTCATGTTCTAGTTTCATCAATGGAAAGATAAAGAATGGGTGATGAAGAATTCCCTTTGACATTTCGAAAGACATTTTCTACTTTTTAAGGATGTTAAAGAGGATGAAAAACCTTTAAGCATAAAGTCTTACCCTCTCAAGTTTGGATATGAGCCTACAATCTTCCCACTAATCTCATGCACCAATCCATGGCTGATGTTTTAGCTAACAAATTGGGGTCTTATATCAATGTAAAGAGTGAATATCTTAATTATGGGCATTATTGAAGTTTTAAGACCCTTTCGGGCCTTATAAATCCTATAAATATAGATTAAGGTTTGAGTTCGTGATGCAGATGCCTTATAGAAGAAGAAAAGAAAGAAGAAGAGTGATGGAATAAATACTAATTATATTAATAATATTCTAATAATTATTAATATATACCCTCAATGATAAAATGAGCATATCCTTAATAGCTCTGAGTCAAAATAACTTCATCTTCTTTCAATGAATAATTGCTGTTATTTTTAATAACATTACAAATTACCCTTCCAATAATAAATTATAAAATACTCGTTTAAATGTCGTATTTTAATCATGATTTGATAAGTTTTTTTTAGGGTTAACCCTTGTGTTTGTCAAATTTAAGCTGTTCTTCATTTTTTAACATCTTGAAATAGTCTCTTTTATTTCACTTATTATTCTATATAGTACTTCAATTATATTTTTTTTTGTAAATTTATATAAAATATCAATGATATTCTCAATTTTATTTTAAAATTTTTCATTCACATCAATTATAAAAAAATAAATTTAATATTTCCATGATAATTAAAGGTTAAAGTATCCAAAAGAGATTTCAATACTAAATGTTTGTTTTTAAAAAATAAGCCAATTGCATCATGTATCTGATTTCTTTAATCAACTTACTCAACAAATCATGGAAACCCATTTGACATAAATGCCTGAGAAGCAAATAGTAAGCCGAAAATTAATGAATAATATCCAAATTCAATTTACTGAATTTAAAATCTTAAAATTTTAATTGGGATCATTAAACCGCTTAATCACCTCAAATTGCAATTAAAAATCAATTTCATTTAAATATCCCAAATAAGAATCAAAAGAAAAGACAAGAAGATAGTCCTTGTCTCATCTTGCCAACACTTCCTTTTTGTTTCTTCTTTTTTATTTATTTAGTTTTCTTGGTTTTGGTCGAAAAAAATTAAAATATTTGACAAATTGGATATATAAAGTGATGGTTTGACTTGCAGAGATGGTAAGAAAAAGGTAAATAACTAATTTCTCAATTAAGAAAAAAAGAGAAAAAAAAGTTAAATAATTAAGTTAATAAAAATTTAAAAATATTAGAAATGTATAACAAAATATAAAAATATAAAAGTATATAATGGTTTGAGTTTAACTATCTAATTAGTTAGTTTTAACTTTTAAATAATGGTTAACTCAAATTCATTTTGACTCATTATTTTTCGATTTAATATCTACCCAATTTTTGTCATTTTCACGCTTTCAATTCACGTCAATTTTCAATATGATATCAAAGTAGGTTTGACCTAATTTAATTTCTATTTATAATCCGATTTTCTATTTGGATGTCTAGTCCTAGCGGCCAAATCCAGTATTGTCATTGCATTCAATTCAATTTTGATTTCAAGGAGAGAAATTTTAATTTTAAGTGGTTAACTTAGTCGTTGTTGCTTGAGAATAAGTGTTAAGTATCAAAAATCTCACATTGAAAAATTATATAAAATATAAGGGTGTATAATGGTTTGAATTTATTTACTTAATAGGTTAATTCTAACATTTTAGCTACCTAATCCATTAATCCAAACTCATTTTAACCCATTTATTTCGGATTTAATTTTAATGACTGCGATGACATAGTGGTAGATAGCATGAAAGCGAAAAATGCAAAAGTGAAATCATGGAAACAAATACGAAAAAATAATATTTTTTAAAAAAATATAAAAAATAAAATATGAGAGTAATGTGTAAATATAAAAAAATATAAGACATACTTATAAATATTTTTCTTACATATATATATTTATAATAAATTCTAAAGCAAATAATTATTAAATCACACTAAAATTACTTTTTTTTTATAAGACATCGCTAAACCTTAGTAAACATGAACTTCAAAATCATAATAGACAAAACGGATCTCTTGTTCACTACAATTAAAAGTAAAAAAAAAAAACCGTATTTCTAATATGTTTTTTAATTTTTTTAAAATGATAGAAATGAGCCCTTTGATAAGTTTTCTAAAAATATTTTTGGAGCATAAATACTTCCCTTCAAGAATTTTTGTGCTTAGGAGGCAATAAAGCAAGAGATATTTTTTTTAGTTATTGTGGTTGGCATTCTAGTTAAATTACTGCAATGGTAAAAATATTTAATGATTGAAAAGGGAAAAGGATACAGGAAAAGTATAAAAAGGTATACTTTTATTAGCATCTTATCCAAATGTATACTCAAAATTTTTAAAATTAAAAGATTATTGCAATAGTAAAAATATTTAATGATTCAAAAAGAGGAAAGGATGTAGAAAAAGAATAAAAAGACATATTTTTAATAGCATATTTTATCCAAATTTATATTCAAAATTTTTTAAATTAAAAAAAAAAAGATATATTGATGCATAAAGGAATTCAAGAAAGAAGCAGCAAAGCTTACAAAAGGGCTGAGGGGAAGAATTATATAGACTATGTCAATAACTATGGAGGGAAACATAGAGCACTTGGCCAAGATGGTGGCAATAGACTTACCCTGTGATTGGCAAATTTCCATAGGGAGGAAAGAAAATAAGGAAGGAAAATAAATTTTATTTTTTCCCCTTATTTTCCTCCCTCATGATTAGATAAAAAGGAAGGAAAGGAAAATAATTTTTATTTTCCCTTGATTGGATAGCTAATTATGGAAGGAAAGAAAAATAATATGTAATATATTTCTAATTTTACCTTTTATTAAATAACACATTTGAATATATAATTGTATTGTATAATGATAAAAAATAATAATTATTATTTAATTGATTTTATATGAAATTAAAATTTATATAATGATAAATATAATGTTAATACGAACAAATTCTAAAATTATTTTTATATTTGAAA